>QJNY01000685.1:0-35777 GCA_004155945.1 Monosporascus sp. mg162
CTCTTGGTTGCTGTCTGATCTGTTCTACAACTAGGGTGTGGGAGCAGCTAGATATAGCTTCAGCTCCTTTGTCCTTGCAATCCTAGGGCCACAAACAGAATCCGTTTGCCCCTTTCAACGCCCTAACAAAAATCCATCACAACTGCTAACACGTAGTATATAATATTATTTTCATTTTAAAATTTGGTTAACGTCCCACACCACCGAGCGCAACGCTTTTTGGCACCTCGCAACAATCAATCCAAATAACTCAACCACAACACGTCAAATCAACTAGAATCAATCCAATGCTTCTTTGCTAACTGTGTCTACAGCTTCTCGACGAGTGCACGCATTATATCAAGGCTTGTTGCAGACGTTATGTTGCAATTCTTTTCTGCTAACCGGCTTATTATAGCTATCTTTAGCAGCTGTCAACAGCATTTATTTGGCACCACCTTCTTTGTCGGCCATAAGAACTAGATTATCTTATCTAATAAGTATTCCTTATTATTGGAAATATTTGTTTTAATTATATAATTGCGCAGAATCGAGTTATTGCAAAATTAACGCGGATGTGCCCTGCAACGCGCCCTCTAACACCCCAATACACCCCGCAATTATTCCCGCGACGCGCTTTCAAATCCGCCCTTTAACACGTTCCCCGACGTATATACCCCTAACGTATTGCATCCGAATGGGAGGACTTGCATATTGGGATTGGGTATTCGGTTAATAATGGGTTTCCTGTCGATTGGCTTTTATTCGTACGAAATAGAGGTAATACTGGCTTGAACGCGTTGGGGGCTAGTCGGTCGTATACGCGTTGGCAGGAAGGAATAGCAATATAGCGTCTGCAACAAGCCTTGATATAATGCGTGCACTCGTCGAGAAGCTGTAGACACGGTTAGCAGAGAAGCATTCGATTGATTTTAATTGATTTGACGTGTTGTGGTTGAGTTATTTGGATTGATTGTTGCGAGGTGCCAAAAAGCGTTGCGTTCGGTGGTGTGTTGCGCTCGGTGGTGTGGGACGTTATGTTTTAAAGATTTTAAGATAAATACGTTAAAAACGTAACGTTTTAATATTAATATGTGGCTTAAGGGTCCGATTAGTAATACGAGGACGTACTGGATATGTTATAATTATCGAAGCCGTTGATAAAGATCTAGCGACAAAACTGTTACGAGATATTGGTAGATTAATTAAAATAGGAATAAACGTTATTAATCGTCGACTACCAATTATTTGTTTAACGATATTGAGGATAAAGCTAGGCTTTGGAAGTATTTTAGTTACTTTTATTAATAGCAGTATATATCGAATTAGCCAAACTTTTGAGAATAATAAATTATTTATAACTGGTATTTTTAGTGGTAAAGTATTTTAATTAGGGTTTATACTGCGGAATTTATACTGGAAGGTGGAGGTAAGGTTAAAAATAAATGCTTAACGATATATTAGGTTTTATAATTTGCGAATGTTATTAGGATTAAATAAAGGTTTAGAATTTCGAATATTACCTAAAGACTTATCGATACGACGGATTGATAATTTAGAAAATATGGACGAATTTGATACCGCCAAGATCTTACGACGATAATCAAAGATTTGGTTTAACTTTCGATGTTTGCTTCGATCTTAGGATTAATAGGTTTTTTGATATTAAAACTTGAAGGTTTGTTACTTAGTTCAGTTTTTTTTAATGGACGATTTTTTTATAAGATAGATAAGATTATTTGGGTTTGTATTTCCGCAAAAACTTTAGGAATTACTTGGATTTAACGGCTAACAAAAATTTATAATAGTATTAATTAATGTAATAAGGATAATTATATATGTATTTACGTATGTATAAAGTTTAGAAGAAAAAGTTAAAGTAGTATTGCAGAAAAGTTGCAAAAGAAATGTAAGTATAAAAAATAAGTGCATATACCTAATTAAAGAAAGCGACGACGACGGCACCTTTTTATATAATTTCGCATAAAACTTTCTGTAGTTTTTTCGGCGTATACGTTTTATTTATAAAAATTCGGTATATTAGCTTTATATATATTTAATTAATTAAACGTATAAGTTATTAGCAGATTCTAGCAAAGTTTTATACTTATATAATAATTATATTTCGATTTTCGCAAAATATTTATATTATACTAATATATTTATATATATATATTATATATTATCCTTAATTATCTTTATTATTATTACGTTACTTAATACTATACTTAAGCATATTAATTAATATATTTCTAGTTATTATGTTTTCGTCCAAGAAGCGTATTATATGAAATAAGGGCGAAAGCTTTAAAAAGCTTATATAATTAGTTAACGTACCTATATAGGCAAACGATAATATGATATAATTTTTTAAAAAATATATAATAATAGTTTTACCTTTTATTCCGTAAAAAAAGTTACGTTTTAAATTCGTTTTAATCGGCTTATTTTTATATACCTACGGGGTATAAACGGTTAACGTTTATGGAAAAACCTTAACCCGTTATTATATTAGTTAACAAAGTATTAAAATAACAAATAGCTGGAATTTTATAACAAACCTTTATAATTAACGTCCTATACATATAAGCGCCTCATATATATAAGCGCCACGCTTTTTGGCACCTCGCAACAATCAATCCAAATAACTTAACAACAACATATCGCATTAATTAAAATTAATTGGATTCTTCCTCGCTAGACGTATCTACAACTTTTTTACAAGTACGCGTATTATGTCCGGGTTTGCCGCAGACGCTACATTTCTGTTCCTTCGTTTTAACCCTTTTACAACGACCCCTCCCAGCTGCTGTTAGCTGCAGTTTTTCACTACTCCCTTCTTTTTAGGCCAAAAGAGCTTATCCCTTTTGTATAATAAGTGTTCCTCCTTTTTAAAAACGTTTGTTTTTAGTTTTACGACGCTTGCTTAAAGTATAATTCGTTTTGCGCAATTGGACGTTTTTTTCCCGGAAAAAAGCAGCTGTATATAACAGCAATATATAACTTTTTATTACAAGTTTAACCGATTAAAGTATTTTTATTAGCGAGCCACCCTAATAATTTTTAATCTTTCTTTACAAATATCGTCCTTTTTTTATTACTTTACGGATATTTTTAGCGGTTTTCGCGGGAGATAAAATGGAACTGGCGCAAGTTAACGGGCGGACGGTCGGCGTAGGCACAACTAAAGGAATTTCCAATTCGGAAAAAACGTTATTAAGATCGAATAAAACAAAACCAGCTTTTGCAAATCCAGATTTAATGTTATTAGACGTTATAGCAGCTTAGAACTGTAACGAACCTGTCATACATCTACCCGGAGATATAAACAGTATCCGAAATGGAATCTTGATTTGCAAGTAACAATAATGCAAGGAATAATTTAGTAATCTGTTCGTTAAAAAGGTTTGCGGATTTTTCCCTTAATCGGAAAACGGTACTTCTAACTAAAGGCTTAAATTAATAGCTAAAGAACGAAAACTAAATAGGTACTATTTATATAAAAGTACCGTCCATTATATATTCCTTTAATATTAAGTAAGTATATTTGTAATCTTTTAGCTTTACTAAATTACTTAAATCCTTTAATTTGGTTAATTTGTTAAATTAAACAAATTATGTAATTACGTAATTTAATAAAGATCCACTTACCGTGAAAATCTCCTTTAATACGATTTGCTAAATAAATCGTAACATTATTCTTCTCTTTTCAAAATCTTTATCCTAAAAATAAAAAAGTAAGTATTTCCCTATTTCCAATTAAAATCGTTCCTCTTAATTACTAGCTTACCATAACGGGTCGTATAAAAAAACAAATACGTAAAGTACGTACGAACTAACGTTAATCTCGTAACAGTCGCTCGGACTTTATCCGTACCTACGGTTTTAAGATTTTGCCCTATTCCAATTATTTATTATTTGGAAAAGAACAATGTTATATAATAAAGGGTTCGTTAAACTATTACTATTACATTCGTCGTCAGCGTTATTGCGACGGAAACGCTGTTACTATATCTTCCTTAAAAAATATCGGGTCGAAACGTAACCGTTTTTAAAAAAAGCGTCATACTGCCGAAAATGAACTCGTAAAGTTACAACGGAAATTTCAAGAAAAGATATCAAAAAAAATAAATAAATTACAGCAGTTACGTCGTCAAGAAAACATCTTAAGGAAAAAAGCATTCGAAATATTGAAAAAAAGTTACAAATTAAACCAGTTAAAAGAAAAAAAAAGGATAGAAAAAAAGCAGCAGCGCATAAAGGAAAAATAAGCGCGGCTTACTTCGAAGATTAACGCCAACATAAAAACGTCTGCTTCCTTCAACTAAAACGCCAAGGGTTTAAATCTGGAGGTCGGGCCGTTATTGCCTACGACCTTAACTACGTTAAAAACGGTCGGTCAGGATTTTAACGGTAAAATACTCCAACCAGGTCCTTCGTATTCGTTAAGTACTTAAAGAGTTCCCACGTATTATCCTTAAGTAAGTAATCCTTCCACTTAACCAGGTACTGGATCTTGTCGTTAACCATTTTTAAGTCCAATATTTTTTCGACTTCGTACTTATCGGCATCCTTATCGATTTCCAGGTTTATTTTTAACAAAGCGTTATTAAATGCTGGTTTTAACAGGGAAATATAAAAAACAGGATATATCTTTATTATCTTTAATAATAACAATCGATAGTTGGTTTTAAAAATAACTTCGTCGATTTTAAACGGACCGAATTTTTTAAAATTAAGTTTATCGTTAGGTTTTTTGGTTTTGATTTGTAAAATATTTAAAATCGCGTTTTATCTTTAGCGTAATAAATAAACCTTATTTCCTTTCGACAAAATTAATCCCTTAATTTTTTTCTTATTATAATATTAAATTATTCGTTATTAGAAAAACTGCAGCTTAATTTTAAGGCAAACTTAAATAATTTTGATCTTAAATATCATTATTTTTATTTTAAGTACTACCGAAGTAATTTTTGGAACTTTATTAAATAATTGCTTTAGTCGTTAAATTTCTGCATTTTATTTATATACGGTTATATAAAGTAAAATGCCCATATCTTCGTTAACGGATATGTTATAAGTTACTTATGCTAATAAAAATAACTTTACTTAATTATCTTATTAATAATTAACATAACTTTTTAAATATTACTTTAAAATTTGGTTTAACCGTTCCGTTTATTTATCGGTTTAAAGGTAATACGTTATGGAAAATTTAAATTTAACGTTAATTTGTTTAAAAAAGCTAATACCAAATTTGAAAGTAAACAACTTATTTTTATTTAAAATAATTCTTTCCGGAATTCTATATTTATTAAAATAATATCTTACGAACGCGTAAGTTAACTGTTCCGCTATCGTATTTCCTTTAAAGGGTAAAAAGTATTTATACTTAGTGAGTTTATCGACGATTACCCATATTCCGTCGTACTGGATTCCGGTAACGGGGTCCTTGGATAAAGGTAAGCCGGTAATAAAATTTTAAGTTATGATGTTCTATGCTTTATCTGGAATCTCGGTAAGTTACAGCAGTCCGTATGGTTTATAACGGGCTGCTTTAGCCTTATTGCAAATGTTACAGTTTTTAATTATTTGTTCGACGGTTTTTCTAAGTTCTAGGAAATCATATTTTTCTTAAAATCGCTTAATTATTTTAAAAATCCCTTAATATCTATATAACAAATTTTCGTAAAATTCTTTAATAAATTGTTTTTATTTCTCCTATAAAATATAAACCTTCCTATAATACAGTAATTAATTTTCGGATCGTCCTTTTAATTATTTAACTTTTTTTTGTTCGTTAAAATTGTAAAAACTTTTAAATTAGGTTAAAAGTTCGGAAATAAGTTTTTTTAATATTTTATATAATTATAAAGTACCTTCCTTTATAAGTTATAACATCTACATACGTCGTTTAAAAACTTTGATATCATAATTTCCTTTCCGGCTTAAGATATTCGCCTGAATATTTTCTTTACCTTTAATATAGTAAATCTTAAAATTGAACTTAAATAGGAAAATTATTTAATTTTCGTATTATTTGTTAAGATTTTAAATTATTATAAAATAAATAAAATTTTTGTAATTAAAGTAAATATTAAAAGATTCCTTAATTTTATTAAGGTAAAGTTTTTATTCCTTAAATACCATAATAATTGCTAATAATTTTTTGTCGTAAATAAGGTATCGTAACTTTATATCCTTTAAGGCTTTAAAGTAATAGGCTACTAAATACCATTTTCCGTTATCTTTTTATTATTTTAAAACTGCTTTTAAGGCTTTATTTAACGCGTTAATTCTTAATCGTTTCTTTTTATTATGGTTAAGTAATTTTATAATAAAAACATTAATAATTTAGTTCTTAAATATTTGCATCGCTTCCTTAATTTCCTTTAAGAATTCGAACTTTTTTTTAATATACTTTTTAATAGTAAAGTTCGTTAAAAGTTTAACAATTTTTCCGAAATCTTTAATTAAGCTATATACGTAACCCGTAAATTTTAAAAATTAACGGATATCGGTAACGGTTGCTATATCGGAAATCGGCCAATTTTTAACTGCTTTTATCTTAAAATCCTAGATCTAAATTTATCCCGGAATAATAATAAAACCTAAAAAGTTTAACTTCTGGATATGCCATATATTCTTTTCGGCATTAACCAACAAGTTTGCTTTTTCGAATGTTTCCAATATATAGGTAACATATTTTTTATGTTCTTCCAAGATTTCGGAATAAATAAGAATATCGTCCAAGTAAACGAATACGAACTTATCGAAAAACTTTCGTAAAATCGTTATCAATATATATTAAAAACTGGCAGGGGCATTAATAAGTCCCTAAGGCATTACCTTATACTTATAAAATCTATAAATTATTTTAAAAGTAATTTTCCATTTTTCGCTTTTAGTTATTCGGACCAAGTAATAGCCGTTCGGTAAATCCAACGCCGTAAACCATTTAGCTTTGCTAATATTTTCCTTTATGGTATTTATAAAGGTAAAAAGGTATCCATTTTTAACGGTAATATCGTTCAACTGTCGGTAATCGTAAACTTTTCGGTACATAAAGTTTCCATCTTTATTAATTCGGATTTTTCCATCTTTTATTTTTAGTACCATTATAACGGGGTATCCTGCGGGAAATTTAAACTTCTAAATATATCCGCGTTCGAAATCTCGTTATAAGCTTTTTTATAAGGCCTTAACCTTTTTTGGATTTATGTAGTAAATCTGGTAAAGTTTTAAATAATATCCTTTTTTAATAAAAATCCTATAATCCTATTAATTATAATCGGATAACTTTTTTCGTATTCATTTTTTAAATAGTTTTTTGAACTTTCGATATTTAGGGGATATTTTAACAGTTAGGTTCATTATTTTAATTTTTCGGATTAGGTAATAAATCTTTCGGAATTCCTGTTCCAAAGAAACTATAAGTTAATCTTAAGAAAGTTTCTGGGTTTTCCAATCGATATAAGGGTTACTGAAACGAAGCCACGGCATTTTAAAGATAACGTCGTATCCTAAAATGTCGGCTACATTTAGCCTGATTTTTTTTAAATGTCCCTAAATTTTTATTAAAAGCTTTTCCGTTTCTTTAAAAATTCGTTTATTTTCATATTTAAACAAGCTTTTATCGATTGTAAGTAATTTATATAACTTTAACTTATACCTTTAAAGGATCCGATATTTCTTTACTACTGATAGTAAAATAAAGTTTCCTTTTGCTCCGGAATCAATTATAACCTTAAATATTTAGCCTTTGTATTAAAGTGGAATTTCGATTTAATTACGTTGTCCGGTTTTTGCCTCGGATAAGGTTTTAAAGGTTAAGGTTCTTCGATACCTTAATTTCGAAGGCCTGCGTAATTTTTTAATTTGCTGGTCTTGTTCGTTAAAAAGCGTTTCCATTTTCGGGCCTTCTTAACTGCATATTTAAACCATTTATCGTCCATGCAAGTAAACCACTTTCTTTTACCAATTTAGCAAACTAATCTTAAAACTTTTACTTCCGATATCTAAAAGGGTTTTGGTTTCGGGAAAAAAATTTCCGAAGGACTAGCTCCTATATTTAAGATTTCGTATACCATGCATAATATAAATGCATAACATAAGCATCCCTATTTAATAGCTCTTTAACTTTAAACCGATTCGGGGTAAAGGTAACAAGATCGGAGATACTTTAACCACCTAAGGGTTTTAATATATCTGTATTTATCGTCGGGTTTGGTAGGTATCTCCCTATCCCATCCGGGCCAATAGTTATTATCTTCTTTGGCACGGAAATAAATTAAATAGTTGTCGTCGTAACATGCAAAAAAATAAAACAAATCGTAATTATAAACTGGTTTCGAATTCGGCGCATCCGGATAAGTTAGTTTTTTGATTTCGGGGGCCTTACTGGCTTTTGAAGATGTTAAATCGTAAATCACTGTATTAGGACGCAACCGGCCATATTCATCGTATATTCTGTACCGCTGCTCATCCAAATAACAACTGCATCCTAGCCCTATAGCTATTCTGGAAATTTTTTATTTTGGATAATATCTGCAGACTCTAATTATTCGATTTTGATAAATCGGGCAACGTTCGTACTCTGGGTCGCCATTCTGTTCATAATATATCGTTGCAATAATAAATTCTCGCTGGGAAGAAATAAAACTAACTTCCTTTTTTTCCTTTCTTTCGTTATCTAATTCTTATTCGGCTATCCTAACCTTCTTTTGGGGTTAAGGAATCCCTTTTTTCCTAGAATCCCTTTTTGCTGGAAAGCGATATTCGCTTTTATAATGGCCTTTTTTGCCATAATTAAAACATTTAACATTCGACTTATTTTTCTTGGGTTCCTTTAAAGCAGTACTTACTTCCTTCTAGGAACTGCTTTTGGTCTTATCCTTCTGAAACTTACTGCTTGAACCTTGGTGGTCTTTTTTTTTATCAAATTTCTTCTTCTCTAAATACCTTTCAAAGGTACGTCGATCGGCAATAATGGTCTTATTAATATAATCTTAAAAAGGGCTAGTTTTAAATACTTTATACATCTTATCCTTAACTTACGATTTTAAGCTATTATAAAAGGAATAAAATAATACGCTTTTTAGGAAATTAAAAATTAATGCAAAACAATTAAACTTAGTCGTATATTCGGTTATTAATTTAGTTTGCTGGAAAAAATGCAACTGTTCGACCGCATATTATTCTTTATCGGAATTTCCAAACAAGGTTCGTATTTTTTTTTAAAGTGTTCATAATTACCGAAAACATAATTGATTAAATCGAAGGATTAATTAGGGTAATTTATAAGGTAGTCGTTTATAATGGGTTTAAACCATAAGAGAATTTTTCCAGTAAGCAGTTGAAAAATAGCTATTACCTTTTAATAATTTTCCGTCAAAAAATTTTCGTAGAATTTGAGATAAAGTTTAACCTGGACCAAGAATCTTTTTATATCCGTAGTTTTATTATAGGGCTTTGGAAAAGTTAGTTTATAGCCCTTAATTTCCGGCATTCCATAATAACTGGAAAGGGGAATAATATTTTCGCAAATCTTATTTGTACCAAATAAAAGCAAAGTCGAGGATTTTTGTTGTCGGATAAGTTTAGCATTTTCATTTTTCAAGATCTTAACTTTTTTCACAAAGGTATTCAGTTTCTCGTTAATAGTAAATTCTTTTTCTTTATCCTTTTGTTCTGCCGGTTGGTATCCTTCCTTTTCCTTCGCCTTAAATCTATAAATTTTTATAATATTTTTCGGTAAAACGGATTGTTGCCAGGGTTAAAAGAAAAAAGGTCCTTTTTAAGATCGGATGGAAAGGGGTACCATATTGTCGATTAAGGAAAAAATTTCTTCAATAGGTAGTAAATCGTTTAATCTGGTTATTAATCCCTTATTAACTAATAACGGTAATCGAATATACTATCTGTTTTCCGAACGTCGTTTTATAATATTATCTTTACTACGTTTAAGAAAGTTTATACCCAACTGGGCCTTAAATTATTCGTTGGTTATTAATTAAGGAACTATCAAAATGTAACGAACCTGTTATATATCCACCCGGAGATATAAGTAATATCCGAAATAGGGTTTTGATTTGCAGGTAATAATAATGCGAAAAATGATTCAGTAATTTGTTCGTTAAAAAGATTTGCGAACTTTTCCGTTAATCGGAAAACGGTACCTTTAACTAAAGGCTTAAATTAATAGCTAAAGAACGAAAATTAAATAAGTACTATTTATATAAAAATACCGTCCATTATATATTCCTTTAATACTAAGTAAATATGCTTGTAATCTTTTGGCTTTACCAGATTACTTAAATCCTTTAATTTGGTTAATCTGTTAAATCAGACAGATTACGTAGTCACGTAATCTGATAAGGATCCACTTACCGTGGGAATCTCCTCTAATACGATTTGCCAAGTGGATCGTAACAAGAACGCGTCGTAAAAGCCGGTAAAAAAATCTTCTTTAGTAATGTAGGTATAATAGCGTCGCATTAGGTTTTCGATATACCGCGAATAAGCGCGTTTCAAAACAAAAAAAATATATATTAAAAGGTTAAAGCCGATAAGCAAAATACGCGGGCATATAAAACGTAATAATGTTATTATTGGCGTAATATTTTTCGAACTTTATCGAATAATAACTTTTATGGCTATCGAAGATAAGGAAACGTTTCGAACCTTTCGTACGCGTCTGAATATGCTTATAAAAATATTAAATTTATTCGAAACCTAATTTATTTGTTATCCAGCCATTATTATTTAATGCGATTTTTTAATCGGCTACTGGTAATAAGTTATCGCGGTATTAAAACTTAAAATAATTTTTTCCCGTTATAATAATAAATAACGGTATAACTTAACTTTAAAAATTAATAGCTTAAATAATTATAACTTATTTTTTATTCCTTTATTACGTTTGTTTAAGTTTTTTACGTTTTTCGGCATTAGTAATTATTATGCCCGTTATTATAAAAAACCTTACTAAAAACCTAGTTTTGTCGAAGTTATAAATATCCTTTTTTGTAATGCCGTATTTTGCGATTATAACCGGAATAAGTTCGAACTATTTACGAAATACTTTTAGATTTTCGGATAAAATCCGCTAATAATCGATCTTCCGATTTAAATACGTCTGGAATTTTTTTTGCCGTTTAACAAAGTTCGACGCCTAATTAATTTTAACGCGTTTTACAACGCGCTGGGTTAGTAATATATTAGCTATATTTTTAATATGCTAAAGCCGGACAGGAAACGCTCGCGTATTTAGGTTAAGGATTCGGTCGACAATCGATTTTTTTTCGGTCAGCGTCAATTTCTGCAAAAGAAGAATAATATCGGCTCGGGCGCGTTTGCCTTTAGAATGGTATATTAAGGTAAACGATAAGACTTCATAGATAAAACCAAATCTCTTATAACTAAGTTTCGGATCTCGTTTTTTAGCCTAAATAGCTAGGTTTATTCTCGCTTTTTTTGTAAGGCGCTCTATATTGTGGTTGTTGAAAAATAGGCAATTGAAGATAGGTAGTTAAAATGTGTCAAAAACCGTGGCGCTTATATATGTAAGGCGCTCATATGTGTGCGACGTTATTCAAAATAAAACTTATTTACGTTCCCAAAATATTATTGCTTTTATTTAAATAATTGCTCAAAACGCTTTTTTACAATTTTTAATCGCTATTTTAAAAGCTAGACGAATAATTTTATATAATAAGCCCAGATTATTTCCGAGTAAAGTTTAAAAAGCGATTAATGTTAATAATCCGAAATATGTATATTTTATTGCTTAAATTAAAATCTAGATAAATAAGGGTTTTATGGGATATTAAGTTAGTATATTATACGTCCGAATAAAGCGTTTAATATTTATATTCGATATTTATATTATTTTTAATCGAGCTTAATGATTATTTTAACTATATCGAAAAGTATAAAGAAAATTAGGATTTTATAATCTGCTAGTTAAAGTAATAATCGTTAAAATGCTTTATTAAAATAGATATTAGACTTACGGATTATAAGTTACTTATTTTTTTTTATCTACCGTAATGCTATAAAATAAAAAGGTAAAATTATAACTGATAAGATAGGATTCGGCAAATATCGAATAAAAAATAACATTACTGACATAATTAAAGGATTTCTGGATTTAAAACCAAAAAAGAAAGACGTTACAAAAACGCCGAAAAACGGCCTAAAAATCTTCCGTTTTTATTAGTTACGGAAAACGATAATAAATTAGATTTTAATTAATTTGCCCGATTATTCCATAGTAAACAACGTTAAAAAAAGCAACGTTTTAATTGCTTTCAAGAATTATCCGTAAAACTATTCCTGATATTAATACCTTTTTTATTATTAATTTAAACTGCCCTATCGAAATCTAAAATTACATATCTTAATTTAATATTTTTAAGATTACTATTCGAAATAAAGTATAAGCTTTAACCGGACGTCGATAATTAGCAAGTAGTAGTAATAGTATAAGGTTAATATATTATTCCGTACAAATAGATAAAATATATATTCGAAAATATTAAGTAAAAATCTAAACCATATTTCTTTTAAGGATAGCCAGGTTGGGCTAGGTATAAAGTAATAATTAATATAAAGAAATTAAAGGACAAAGCTTAAAAAATGTAAAAAAAAAGGTTAAATAAAAAAAGGATTTGGCTAAATATTAAAAACGAAATCTTAAGTTGAAAATGCTAAAAAATAAGCCGCATAAGCGTTAATCAGATTAATTAATAAGTTTTATATATTATTTATAGCGTTAAAAGTTCGTTACGTTATATTTTTATTTATTTCTTAAAATAAATTAAAAATAATTTTATTTCGAAAAAGAAAGGTTAAAATATTACAAGGTACCAGGTTAAGGGGTATAGCTTAGCTAATTAATTAGTTATCCTTACAAGTATATTTCTAGGAGCTCTTCTCGCCGAGCGCAACCCCGAACATTATCTATTATCGTTTATTATCGACTTATACTACATTTTAAAGTCTGGTTTAACACCATCGTAATACAGTTTTGCATTGTCTTTATTACTGCTTCACTCGGTTACTTTATTGTAATACAGTCTTCAAAAATGCTTTGATCAGAACTGAATCTCCCCGTCCCAATTTATTATACCTACTTTTGGTTAATATCCTTATCACGGAAATCTAAACTCTATTTCGATGTCTGTCCAGAACTACATACACCGATTAATTGTATTCGTGCGCTCGGATAACCCTACTTTCTAACTTGGACATATATCTCCACCCCTTATCACTTCATCATCCAATAACTTAGCAACTACAATATGAATTTGGATAAGGCTGCTTCCGTTTTTGTCGCCAATCGTTAGCCTAGGAACGAATTTAATCCAAAGGCCCGGGCCTTTATAATTAGGGCTATGACAAAGGATGTAACCCAGATTTAGATGGCTAAAGCGATAGAAACAGATCGTCAGCGAGTCGGCGAATAACTTCAACGCTTTATAACTTACAAAACGGTCCATAACCTGCTACGGGGACATCGCCAGCAGGAAATTCGAAGTCGTCTAGCTTTATATTTTTATTAACTAGGCCGTCGTTATTTTCGGAATACGTACCGCAAGCTTTAAAAAAAGACGGATATTAATATAAGCTAATCATCGATAAAGCGCTTTTTCTATATCTTCGTTTTAAAGAAACAATACGTAGCGAAAAAAAATTAACTTTACGGCGGATAACGTACGTAAATATTTAAAGTTCGTTAACGAAACCTTTAAACGAAATAATTAAAAAAAAAAATTTAATACTTTTTTTAAACGAATACTTTATACAAACCGTATTTAAACGTCCGAGCTAATAAATATTCCGCTTATTCTCGGAACGTTATAAAAAGAATTTCGTAAATCCGAAAAATTATAAAAAAAATATTTTTTTATCATAGTTTAAGGGATAATATAATAACGTAACGGCGAATATAATTTTTTTATCTTTTTTTGCGAAAAAAATCCGGATTTGCCCGGCGGCGAAGTAACTACTCGGCGTTATTACGAAGTCCTTAGAAAAAGTCTGCTTCCGTTATATAAAGTTAGCAATTCTTTCGTTTAAGATAACGCTTTAATACATAAAGCTACCGTTATAAAGAAGTTTTTCGAAAGCTATAGCATTTAAGTAATCGAATAATTTCTATATTCGCCCGATTTAAACCTTATCGAATACCTTTGGCGCGCTTTAAAGGATAAAATTTACGAGATTAAACCCGACTTCGGGTATTTACTTGATAGCGAAAAATACCGTTACCGTGCATTCGAAATAATTGAAAACGCGTAATCATAGTTGGATCTCGGTCTTATAACGAGGTTTATCAAGTCACTTCCCAAAAGATCAAGAGCCGTTCGTCGCGCTCGGGGATGGTATATACGGTTTTGAAGCACAACTTTAGAGCTTCCAAATGATCTATATAACTTTCTAATTGAATGCGTTTTGATAAAGAAATGAATTGTTGAAGTTGTATGGCTAATATGGGGGAGGAGGTGGATTGATGGGGCGCACGGATACAATTGATCCCTGTGTGTAGCTCGAAAACAATTGTAAACCTGCTTTTCCAGTCCTGGATTGGCCCCTAGTAGTTGCCAACGAGGGGTCGGTCACCAACAACAAGACAATCCAGGAAACAGCTTGAAATAGTAATCGGCTCTATTAGGCCACTTCGAAGTCACCTCGTAAAATGAGAGCACGCATCAATAATGCTTGACTATCTTATAACCAGATCTAACTCATTGCAAGGCGAGTCGTTATTTCTCTCCCCAAACCTCCTTGAGCAGATCCCCGACTTGAGTGAACTCATAGTCTGGCAGGATTCTGTTCCATTCATCCGTAACAGCATAAGCACCACGACTGATGGCCAGCAGGATGCGTCTTAAGGCCGATTCCAACCATGTCTCCACCTCCTCCCTTGGAGCCTTGTGGAGATCTACAACGGTGATACCATCCGTCTTTCGTACTTCGGCCTCGAGGTCTCCCCTCTTGAGCCAATCGACCGTGAATGGCTTGCCTGCGAAGGTTATCAGTAGAAATTCTTATGAAACCAGTCGTTTGATCTGCGACAGCTGCCCGGGAGGAGTGAAGACTTACCAATAGCCTCTCCTAGTCGGAGCATCTCTCCGATGGTGACTCGACTTCCGGATATGCCGCCGACGGCCGGCCATTCGCCCTCGTACTCTACGGCTCGAGCAACCACGCCGGCGATGTCTTGAACGGTTGTCCATACGACAACGTCATCGAGCGAGCCTTCAATTAAGATGGCATGCTGCTTCTCGAAGTTGAAGAGGAAGGGAATCGTGCCCACATGGCGCGAAGTTTTATGCGGGTGACCAAGGTAGTTCATAAAAGTCCCGACTTGGAACCGAGTATACTCGATGACCTTGAACGAGCTATTAGCCTCCAACATTTCGCAAGCACCAGTAGCAAAGAGGGATACCTTCTTCTCCTTGTTGAGGTTCTCTAAGTAGCGGCTTATCTCGATCTTACCAGCGTACCACGGAATAGCATCGAGCGAAGTCTCCAATTTGACACCACTTGCTTTCTGTCAGCATGGTGCCTAAGATATGATAGCTTACATTCTGGCATAGTGTAATCATTCTGAAAGGGAGAAACAGCTCCTTACGTTGCCCACTCGGAGGGGGCGAAGCGCTTAACGCCAGCCTCAACAGCAGCATCGATAAGCCGCTTCTGCGTTGCATTTTCTGGATCGAGGTGGACAGGGAGGAAACACAGCACCGCCTCTAAGCCATTGAACAAGCGGACTAGTTCTGGTTTGTCCTCGTAGGTTGTCTGCACCCATGCGACGCCAGGGAGAGATGGGAATTGGGCAGGATCCTAAGCCGCCCGAGTTAGCTTGGTTTGTATGAAGCGGGGCGAGTGTTCTAAGTTGTCACCGTTCGGACTATGGCAGTTATATCGTGTTTCTGGGTTTCTACTAGCTTGTCAAGAACTTCTCTAGCAAGCTCTGGAGTGGTCGGTTAATTTGGAGAACTAAATTCAGCAGCATTGCCTCGACAAAAAACACTTACGACCCGAAGCCCCTACAATTGCAATTTTGACCATCCTAACGTAATCTCGGGGGACGATGATTATAACTAAGTTTTCGAACTGTTGTTTCGACAGTCGTTGCGATTATGCTCAAGTTGTTAACACTGCTGTCGAGCGACGCAGCTGCCTCTTTCTTCTCCGAGAACCTCCATACTTATAGGCTCTTCTGTTGTTTCCGCTAATACAGTAAGATGATGGCGCAATGCTTACAGGGCGAGATAAAATTTCAAATTCAGCTTGGTTCACGTAACCGTCGGACCAGAACTAGATTTTATCGGTGTATCTGAAGCTCCGAAGGTATGACTCTCCTGCTGCTGGCGGTTACGTGATCGGTCGGCAGGAATCGCTGTGCCAAGCCTTCGACATAGGTGCAGTTCGTAAACTTTCAGAAGACTTTTCTTCCGACCCGTGCCATCCCCTGTCAATAAGTTGCCTAGAAGTGAACCTTCTTGTAGAACTGCTTTGCTGATGGTTTCCACTGTGTTAAGTTTAATTCAGTCGAATATCAAGTGACGGTTACGGAGGTTGTTATGAGGGTTCAAACAGAAAAAAGGGCTTGGGCTAGGAGCAGGCCCAAACATTATTGGTCGAGACCTGTCAAGAAGCACTAGCCATTTTCAGTGAAAAAAGTGGGGATGGCTGGTTCTGAACGACCCGAACGGTTTGTTGAAACTGATTCTGAATACCCCACAACTAACGTTCCTTTAGGTGGTGCTGAAAGTTTCCGAACTGCCCCATAATCTCACATCTCAACAACTAGAGCCGACTTCAACCCCTACCAGGGCTAAAGGTCCAATTCTGACAAATCCAATCCAGGGCCGGCATATTCCATACCACGGTTACATAACCGTCAGAGTAACCGCTCTAATCTTGTCTAAACTATTCAATAGGCCAAGCGCTTCTAATCTTCACCAAACAGATGGCGACGATTGGAGACGATGCACTTCGGGTAAGCGCATATTTAGTTCCTCCACCGGTTATCAGACTAACCGGATCACAGCGTCGGCGGGAACGGGGCCGCAGAAGCCAAGCGGGCTTCCGGAAACGCCAAGCCGAGGCCAATCAGCATATGCGAGATCAAATTCGCCATCTCAAGAGCGCAATCGAGAAACTGGTCAATACCACGCGCGGTGATGAGCACTCGGAGTTGCTCGATGCAATATTCGACGTGGCCGAGGTCGCCGGCATCGACGCTCAAAGGCCAATGCAAAGCAACAATATCCAGCCGAGGCCGAAACGTCTAACCGAAAACAGCCCGATTCTCATGTCTCCTGCCCATGGCGAGGATATCACCATCAATGCTACAACGGGCGATTTCATCAGTAAAGCCAGTAGCCAGGCAAGCTCTCATTCAAGCTCATTAGCTCCATTGGCGGCTTCCTCTCAACGACTTACATGCGGCATATGGCTAGATCACCTCCATTATATGCGCGTCTCCATCCCACCGGACGACATCATACCATATCTGGGACCAGGATCCAAGACCTTCGCCGGAATCCTCTTCTGGTCCATGATGGACCACAGCCAAAAGAAATGCATGCGTAAACACTCCGAGCCTACTGATCTCATCCGGAGAGGGTTAGGCCATTCAAATGTCACAGAGGGTTGGGCAATCACGTACATCCAAGCCATGATAGAGGCCAGGCAGGAGTACAAGCGGACGGGGTCGATAAGCGCTCAGTACGCATCGGCTGCAGAACCAGATCTAGGAATGGTGGTGCAGGAGCGAATCAACGCAGACTACAAAGCTCGGGGTATAGATCCGAATCGATGGTTATCTACAATGGGCATTGAGAAGCGCGTCAGGGGTATGGTCGGTGAGGATGCTTTTGCAGTTTTGGAGACGGCCGCAAGGGGTGGAGGGGAACCTGCTTTGCGATATTTACTTGAGACTATCAAGTGTAACCTTGCTGAGACTGGCATTTGCTTTGGAGATGGACCTAGGTGGAGTGTCGATATCGTGGATGGGCTATTCCTGGACTGGGTTCATCGCCCTTCTCGTGTATTATTTGATGGTGCAGGTTGAGCAGAAGACTAAGTAATTATTGATTCTATGTAACTGTACATGTGATGGTTCGCGCTTCTTAGCCCGAAGATATTGAAGGCATTTACTCGTACCAATGCGCTAGTAGATGCTTTCTTGTAACGAGAGATTAATCCCTATCATGTTCCCAAACTGCAGCTAAATCTGGTGTACGTAGCCCTGGTAGGAGATAGGTATCAGCATACGGAAAGAAAGAGTTCTAGAAAGCTAAGACAGGAGTTTCCTGCTGATTACTTTCATGGCCACGAGATAATCCTCACTACACCCCTATTATTGGGTTTATCCTATTCAGCTGCAGCCAACATATCTGTCGTATGAGTTTGGTTTTCCTAGGTCATTGTGCTCTTGATTGTCATACGGCAATCTCTCTGCTAGCTCATGTGGTAGCCATGCAATAGAATCAGTGTCCGTAGGCTGCGCCATGAGTGGTGACAGATAATGGGGTAGGCGTATCTACTCGTTGTTCTACTAATTACATACCGTCTCACTATCGAGCCAAAATCTCATCTTAGCTAAATCTTCACAATGGTATACATATAAGGGTGTGCCTATTGATGAAGCGAACTAAGCTAGAAGTGCTAATTAGAAGCGTCGAATGTGCCCCTCGCACAATAGGGAACAGGCAAGGTCGGAGGGAGCTAGCGAAGTACAATGGGGCAGCCAAACAATGGGTAGATCAATACGACCATCCCAGCAGTTCATATTGTTATCAGCATTGAATAGGCCACTATTCAAATGGATGCCGCGACCATCATCTTAGCTTCAGAGCGCTAGACATAGGTATAAATAGGACTGCAGCGTACTGAACTGTCTCTTCTCCCTTCCCACTTACAAACCAGAGTATATGATCATTCACATCCTACCCAGACAGACCCAACCACACCATACTATTGCAACCAGTTTGAGGTCACAATTAGAGAACAACGCTCTATTTGCTGATATCGTCCGACCTATTTCACTCTCATTCCCAGGCACTACTACCATCAACGGAGCAATCATGTTGGGCAAATTCAACCCGAGTAAATTAGTAAGCAAATAATCTCAACACCGGGCCTCTGACCGCTAGCTACAGATATGCTCTATCCGTCCTCTCGTAAGAGCAGCAAGAAAACCGTCGCGAGTGCTGAAGCCTCCGAAACCGTCACCTCCAAGGCTGAGATAACCAAGACTGAGGTTCCGAAAGCCAACGCAACCAACATCTTCTTCGCCAATCGCGAGGTCCAGGGTCGCAGGCGAGAAAGACGACGGTAAGTTTTTCTCCGGCAAGGTTTCTGAACACGTTCACATGAAAGTGGATCAACACCAGTTTAAGCGCGACTGCCTGGAATTCGGATTCGGGTGGCCACCCAAGACCCTGAAGGTCTCTAGGCATGCCGACAAATGAAGCGAAGGAGCACTTACTGTGTAATAATCCATGGGGATTGGCGGCTTTTTCGTCACACAATTATAGGCTTAGACCCATACCGCGAAGCGACAGTGACAGAAGCTATCAAGCGTTATTGGCCAAGGGACAAAGTGAATAACAGACCCGGGGGGCACGAGATACCTCATGTATGCTTTGGGTTCTTGGTTGATATTCTCGTGAAACTTGCAGAGTAAAATGCACAGTGATGAATATGCTATCCTATGCTGATCGTCGCGTACTCCCTAGACCTCATTTAACGCGTAGAATTCGATGTTTCACACTCGTTGCGCTAAAAAAATTGACAACGATACGGCATTCTCAGCTATGGAATTGTCTCTCCCGGGGACAGCCGCGTAGGAGGTGAATCGCGGATCTCCGTCGGCTTGTCTCAAACTCTCATATTTGGCCTCGTAGGCAGTTCATTTTTACGATGGAATCCAAACAGTCGGCTTAAAATCACTTTATATTTCATCAACCTCCCGATCGCTGATGCTTTCTACTACGTGGTTCCACACGGCATAGTTCAGTCGCTTATTACCTCTGCTGCCGCGATATGCGCGGCCACTTTCCCATCTTTTCCGCCCTTCTGTGCGGACTCCAAGGCCATTTCGTGACCGGCCTTGGATCAAGTGACCATGAATCGGAAGGGCTATTCCAGCGCTACGAGGCTGAGTTCAACAACGTCGAATCTGTCTGCTTCACCTATCTCACGACATACTTTGTTCAAGTAGAGCCAACGCCTGGCCCCGGACCGGAGCCTGAAGATCCAAGTGCGAGTGAAATTACCACCTCCCACTACGGTTGCGAAGACACGCTCACAAGTATCTAGGTGTGACCGGCAGTTACACTATTACAACGGTTGCCTACACAGGAAGTGTTGTGCGGACTACTACAAACGGATTCTCCGTAATTGTTGAGACTCCCTACTCCTATACTACTACAACTCAATTCACGGGTACGGTCTTGACAACATCCACTGCTTATCCCGCTGGACCGGGGGACATTGGAACTGTTTTCATAAAGGCACCCTTCTTTTTCACAACAACTACGACGCCCTATACAGGCACAGCAACCACGGTAACCACACAATTTCCGAGCGGACCAGGGGGTACAGCGACGGTGTATGTTGGCATACCGTATGCCTTTACGACCGTCACATCGGTTTACTCCGGCTCGGTGACTTCTACAACTACACAATCTCCCACCGTATTAGGGGGGACTGGGACTGTCCGAATATTATTGCCAAACGCCTTTGTAACTACGACCTCAGGGTACGATGGAGAGGTGGTGACAACGACAACACAGTACCCCACAGGAACCGAACGGACTGGAACGGTGCTCATTAAAGTTCCCACGGGCAAGTATATGACGAGAACTGAGCCGTGGACCGGTGTAGCAACGTCGACCACTATAGTGCCTCCGGCCGGAACAGCGCCAGGAACTGTTATCGTCTTGACGCCTACCCCGAACCCAACACCTGGCTACGTAACAACGACTGAGCCATGGACAGGCTCATCAACATCAACCGCTACAGTAGCCCCAACTGGTACCGTTTCCGGGACTGTTATTATTCTGACCCCGGGCTCAGGGTTTGGATACGCGACGACGACCGAGCCCTGGACAGGAACAGTCACGTCGACCACCACAGTTTCCCCAGCTGGTACTACATTCGGGACCGTCATCATTTTAACCCCCGATCCAGGGCCAGGCTATGTCACAACCACTGAGGGATGGACGGGCGCGGGAACGACCACTACAGTGCCTCCAACAGGTACTATACGTGGGACTGTCATTATATACACCCCAACAACTGAACCGGGCTACGTAACAACGACCGAACCGTGGACAGGCACGGTAAGGTCAACGACTACAGTGCCTCCAACAGGTAGTACGCGTGGGACTGTCATTATAAACACCCCAACCACTGGACCGGGCTACGTAACAACGACCGAGCTGTGGACAGGCACGGTAAGGTCAACGACTACAGTTCCACCGGCAGGTACAACATCAGGAACCGTTATTATATATACACCCATAATAGGACCTGGTTATGTAACGACGACTGAGCTATGGACGGGCACAGCGACATCGACCACCACGGTACCACCAGCTGGTACAACGTCAGGAACTGTCATCATATATACCCCCCCTGGCTACGTTACAACTACGACGACGTGGCGGAGCAGCATCACATCCACCACGACTGTGCCACCAAGCGGTACGCAGAATGGTAGGTTCTGAATCGGCATATGGTCCACGCAGAGGCAGTCCCATTCCAGTGCTACGCTTTATGTTGCGCTTTTTCCCCCGTTAGTCCCGTATAGATTGAGTTAGTATTAAGTCCAGCACTGACCGAATGCTGAGCAGGCACCGTCATTGTCCAAGTACCATATGGAGCCACTACTATTTATACCACACAGTATAACGGCTCTGTAACCACGACGACGACTCAATTCCCGACTGGAACAGATGCGACCGTCACTGTGGTGGTCCAAACGCCACTGCCCACGCTATCATGCGACCCATTCGGTTACCTCACTCAAAACACCTCGCTATACCGAGTCAACATCACAAGCGGCGACCTTACGTTGATCCGCGACGTCGTCGGCGACGGGAGACTTCTTCAAGCCATAGGATACAACGTTGCCGACAACTACTTGTACGGGACCATCGGTGGCCGGAACAACACGCCCGTATTCCTGATCCGCATCGCGGCGAACGGGGACTCGACGATACTAAACGAACTTACCCTACCGTACCGCGTCAACACGGGCGATGTCGACGAGCAGTCGCGGTACTGGATTACCTACAACGGGACCAACATCACTCAGGTTGACGTCCGTCCGAGTTCTCCCACCTTCGGGCAGCTGATCGGCACCACGCGGCGAGCCACTACATTGCCTGCAAATAACGCGACAATCTATGATTGGGCGTACGTCCCCGGGCGGGGCAACTTTCTGTGGTCGCTGGGACAAAGCCCGGCACGAAACAGTACGACGCTGCAGCGATTCAACCGGGGCACGTACAACTGGGAGTTTGTGAGGGAGTTCGGGAACATCGCCGGCGAAAATTGGTGGGGCGCCATCTACGCGTCGGCTGACGGCTTCCTCTACGCTACGGAGAACAGCAGCGGCCAGATCTGGAGGTTCCCCCTCTCGGATATCGACGGCCCGCCGACGCGCTTCTCTACCGCGAACCCGACGAGAGAGAATGATGGGGCAAGATGTATCCGGGCGCAGGACCTCCCGGACCAACCTTATGCCACCTCGCCCTGAGGAACAAGATAAGAATGCGAGAGGAAAGTCATGAACTGAGTGCTAGTTACCGCTAGTTCTCTTGCAAAGACGTTGTCAGACGTCACTGGATGGCGTTGCGAGTAGTCAGCTTTAGGGAGATTGAAAGATCTATTTCATGAGAATAAGTATCATGTAAGTAGTATCTTAAACCATTTAATATCCTCGCTCAATGGCGCTGTTAGTGCCCTTGATAATGGGCCCAAGGATCTGGGACTTGTACTGTGATAGCGTCGTGCCACCGCTAACCTAAATTGGTTTCTGAAACCTCACATAGTCTAGACTAACTATCACATCTAAGCGTCATGACTACTGTCCCTGTTCGCTTGTTGCCGCGTTTATTCTATACTAAGTCGTGATTGGAATGCGCTGTAGGACTGTGTATTTCCTGCTCCCGACAATGGCAGAATCCCTCGGCTGATAAGGTAACACCCCTCAGTGTAAACGCAAAGCTCTCTCCGGTGACGCTAGCAATGAGGATATCCCTGAGCTCTATGGTCGGGCAGAGGACTTTCCAGCTTCCCTTCAGGAGTAATATGTTATTGCTCGAGAATGACGGTAGATGTGGTTCTGTCATTTAAAAACCCTTGGCAATTCAGCTTTTGAATCGTATCTACGGGCATCCGTGCGGATTCAGCAAGGATTGGAGTGCTTAGAATTCCGATGTTTCTCATGCAATTATCCTAACGAGGTTCAGTATGGTGCCCATTTAGAAAATAACCGGGCTATTGTGAAAGAATCAATTATCTCTCTCCTTTACAACCGAGAGTGCGTGTTGCTCCCTTCAGGACTTTTCCGTCACTGCGATACGAATACGCCCTAATCCCTATTTCAGTGCTGAGACCGGACTGGTCTGGCTTATTCGGTGTCAATTGACGATTGCGGATGAAGAAAGCTGCGCCGGTGGATACGTATATGTGGACCAATTGCATAGTTGCTCGCAGGGCTTCCGAGCTTTCTCGGAGGCATGGCGGATTGAACTACCTAACCCCGGATAGTCATTGGGCTTAGAGCAAACTTAACCCGATCTTTCCTGTGCGTCATTTCTGTCGCGAGATCGTGGTTTCTCTCGCTTCAGAGTAGCGGTGAACTCGAGAACGTTAAAAGACATACCGGGGCCCCCGGTTGATATCATTGCCTTGCTACTTAGGACTTAAGGAGCTTATCAGCGGCTTGCATGCACTGGCCCCTCTAGGCAGCCTAGAGTCTACAGCAATGAACGTATGAACTTGGAAGCTAATTAGCCAAGCATGGAGCGTGTGCCGAGGATTATTGGTGCCCGCATCATTGCTCTCAGCTCTTGAATCCGCAGCAGTGAAGGTTGACGATAAATGCAGCAAGCGAAGTGGAGCACTCGAGAGCTAATGATCCTTCGGGCCCAAGGGCTTGGGAATCGGGGAACTTAAAAACCCCAAGGAGCCCGGCGATCCAATCAATTGGGAAGTCTCACACCAAACAAACCGGCACTCCCGCGTCGTGCGCGAACCGCCAAGCCCCCAAAAATAAAAGTACACCAGAACGATGGGTGGCGGCGACTGCGGCCCCGACGAACGCCTGACGCTGCGCCGAGCGACACTCGGGGACCTCGATGATGTTCTCACGGTCGTCCTAGAAGGCCTCTCCGGCGACCCCAAGTTCGACTACAGGTTTCCACACCGGGACGAGTACCCAGATGACAACCGAAAATGGCTGCGCCAAGAATACAAGGAATACCTTGAGCAGCCCGAAAAATATGCGCTGATGATCATGACGGCCAGCGACAACGACGACAAGCCCGTTTCCCTCGCTATCTGGGACATTGCTATAGCGGAACCGCATCTGGGAGGTGGTATGTATGCAGCTTCTCAAAATCGGGCTCGGCCTATCATTATAACTCTATACTTCGTGGAATGCAGTTGAGCTAATCAATACACGCATCTGACAGATCTTGGAGTGCCTGATGATCCCAACGGGAAAGTAATACGGAGAGACGTCAATCCGACGCACTATAGGCAGTGGAAGAAGCAGATGATTGCCGGGTTCGAGGAATACTTTGGGAAGTATGGCATCGAGCAGCTGCATCTCTGGGTCCTATGCACCTTGCCGGCATTCAGGGGGCGAGGGGCCGCAACGAGACTCTGTAGGTGGGGGCTCGAACGCGCATCGCGACAAGGGGTCGTCTCTACGGTTCTGTCTACAGATCCGAATGGCAAGAAACTGTATGAGAAACTCGGCTTCGAACCCCGTGGCTCGTTTACCATACGCGTCGAAGGCGAGGAGGAAAGTATGGATATTTGGCCAATGACTCACTTACCTTAATCGTTAAGTATCTAATGCTAGTATATTGGGTCGGAATAAGGATAGCAGAGATCTCATGGCGCTTCCTGGCGTGAATACATGGCTTGAATAAAGGGCCACGATGATTGATCCCGCGGACCAGCGGATGTGTCATCCTGTGCTTTATAATCAGCAGTGACCATTTATATCAGCTGTGCGATTCTCAAATGTTCCAGCGCTCAGCGGATTCGTAAGAAGAGGTATGGAAAACTGCCTAGTTAGCTGTCGTGTCATGCATCGTAGTCTGGCCAATACAAGGCATGGAGTGTCCAAAATGCGGTGTACACCAATGCCGAATTTCGGTGTGTGGTTTGGAATGGAGGGTAGAGTAGCCGGTGCGGAGTTTGAGGACTTGCTACTTGCATGAACCTCTTTTCATAAAAGCCGTCAGGCAAACCAGGCTACCAATGCTTGCCATGGCGCAGCTTGCATATCTGACTGAGAATATAGGCGAGCTGATTTGACGTGGCTTCGCCCAGTGGCTGAGTAGAAGAGGCATGACGTGCATAATGTGCCATGGACAATATTGCACTTTTCATGCACGTCTATGAGTGAGCTTTTATCTTCGATGTTCGCCGGGTGCTGCCTTGGTTCGTGATGAAGGAGCCTCTTCTACGCCCGCATATATAGGGAGGACAGGCAATTGGGTCCTAGCTCCTGGAAAGCTGCTTCTTGATTGCTCCTTGATCTTCGTCACACTCCACCGACGTTTGCGTTTCTCCTATTTTCCGAAATCCCTATTTCAAGGCATATTTAATAGACCGAGGATATCATTCTCCTTTCGCAATGCCTCGCCACCACCACTATGACAGCTACTATCATCATCATCGCTACCCCGACAATGCCTTCGACTTAGCGGAGCGGTTCGCACGGAGTGCACGCTGCAGCGATGGTCCAAATGGATACATCGTCAATGACGGGCAGCTCTTCGTCGATGAGAGGGCATTCAGACGAAACAACACAGTCATCTACAATTCCCCCCGCTCGACTGTGTGGTTGAGTGCGGCAGGCAGCCATGTACCGTACGCTCCCGTTATTTATCAGCCACAATTTGCGCCCTGGGCATATGGACCATACACTACAACCTGTCGAGGGTGTCTAGAGAGACGGGAACCATACATGAATGGTTACTGTCGCGATTGCATCTGCCTGCGGTATTACGAACGGTTCGACCGGAGATCGCATAGGGGTTCAGAGAGAAGAATGCTCGGCTACCGATGAGCAAACTATGAGACGGCCTTCCCTTGGGTCTAGACGGGGTGGTAGTCATTTTACGTTTCAACGGTAGGGCAACATTAGAAGCGGCTTTCCTATTGGGGGTATCTTAGTCACATATTTTATATAATGAGGATCACCAAATTGAATCAGAGGGGATATTCTTTGTTGCCCCTTGCTCCGGGGTGAGACACTGTACAAAAAGAGTACATTACATTCCTCAACTAGACTACCAAGGGGTATCCCTTGATACCTCATGCAAACAGCCAATGCTCACACTCCCCTTCCGAGCTCAAAGCCGTGAAATTGTAGACTCCTGCTATTGACCTATACGAACACCGTCCACGATATGTCCCGCCCACGAGAAGCTTATCAACCACAGGGGACACCGTCGTCAAATCCCCCGGCTCCGGCACCTAGGCCCGGAGCCGCCGGCCTTTCGGCGTCGACTGTGGGCGTCTGTGAGCCCGTTCGGCCTCCGTTCTTTCAATGCGCAGATTGCGGTACAGTATTCACACCAGCCCTGACGGACCGAGGAACGCGCATTTGGAAATGTAAAGAGTGCGGATGCAAAGTTATGTACAAGCTCTCTACGAAGGAGTGAGTAGCTTTGTGTTTTCAGCTCCCCAGGGGTCATCGGGGAAGCGAATAACTAATAACGGTGGTGTCATTCCTTAGGAAGCGCCAATTTGAAGCCAAATAAAGAGGCGGGCTCAGGGAAATACATACGAGGACTCGTCGAGGCGGTACGGAGCCATATTTTTGCTATCGAGGGGCCGTGTCCTTGCCTACGCACCAAAGCGGAGTGTCGAGAGGGTCTAGGAATTCGGAGGTTTCCTACGGAAAAGTGGGTCTACCCCTATTCGAGGCAGCAAAAGGGGTTACGCAGCCTTCCATATTTTTTCTAAACGTTTCCATTATTCACCCTTTGACTAATAATGGAGAATATGGATTAACGAGTGCATGATACGGTTAATAAGCTGTTATTCATGAATATATAAAGCCCTGCTTTTCACTTGTCGTTGCAGGAAGTCCATAGCTTTAATAACCATCAATATACATACCTACGACACTCCCTGAGAATTCCTCCATTACTGATTGAGTCTCCCCGCACTTATTCTCATACTAAACATTTAAGGTAGTCTCATTGCTTCCTCTAGGGTAGCCTCATCTATTGTCGCTATATTTCTTACAGAGGGGCTCCCTGGATCTCTGCTAGTGTGGTGTGCTCATAATTAAGGATCCATTACCTATGAAGGATAGATATAGTTCGGAATAATACGTGTAAGCGGTGGACGTAACCGGACACTAGAACATAAGAGATCAACTGAGTGTCTGACATACTAAAAGCTCCACCTCTGACGGACGAAGATGTGTCAGGTGCCAAGGTGGAAGCTTCTAGATATAGGGGCTATACAGGGGCTATACAGGGGCTATACAGGGGTGTTAGGTGTATATATAGGGCCCTTTTCCTCCCACATATTGGAAAAGGGCCAGGCGTTACTGGTCTAATATCCTGCTACCCACCTGCGAGACTGCTTCTTCTGGCCTTTCACGCTGTTGCTCACCCTTTCTCTGACAAGATGTCGGATCTGAAAAATATGAGGCCCCACACCAGGCGGGATCCTATTCCTGGTCTCATAGAAGAGGATCACCTCACAACTCAAATGCTCATATCGTAGTACTATTGATAATTCCCGATCGCCTATTCATATTAAACAAGGCCTACGATAGGGGTTGAATTCGAACAAAGGCATCGTACCTTAACAAAGGAGTTGTACAGTCTCTGATGCCATATAAGACCCTCCTTAAACTCCTAACATATCCAGCACCTCTTGCGCAGAACCGGTACACTCGTTAAACCACCGTTTGAGATTTCAGCGTCCTTCACTATGTCTTCAAGCACCCTCCAACCACAGGCAGAAAACAAAGCCGGGCCTAGCAGCATAGGTACTGAGCTAGAGTTCTTTGTGGCTGTCAGAATAGACGATGGGAGCCAGCCCACAGTGCCCAAGCAGTTCGCATCCTCTAAAGGTAACTCCGTCGTAATTCCGGAAGCGGGAAGCAGAGGGAGGGCGCTGGAGACCTATGCCATCGAACACGTGAGGCATACAATAACATTAGCCCTCGAGAAGAAATTACGAGGTAATACTCGTGTTATTGCATCCCCTCAAGACCTTGATGACCGCGAAGCTTGTCATTTAGGACCGTACATGAGCTGGACTGTGGAACGTGAGGGGACCGCTTCGATGCCCCAAGACAACCTTGGACAGCCTGGTGTTAGTGACTACACGTAGGTTGGTCTTGAGGTTAAGTCCCCAGCTCTTTGGGCGACGGATGATGCGTTCGTCGAAATCCTCGATGTAGTTCGGGCGCTACAGCAGACCTACTGGATCTGCACGCCTCCAAGCACCGCTCTGCAGTTCCATTATGGGTGCGGTAAAGACTATATCCCCTTTCAGAATCTACGGAGAATAGCTGCGCTTCTCTATGCGGCCGATCCACTACTGGCCCAACTCCATCCACAACATCGACGAAACAACACATATTCTCTCAGCAATCGTCTCTATTCGGTACTCGCCCACGGTTCGACAGGGCTAGATGCTAACCGAGATCCGGAAGCCCCTGAAACAGAGCTGGAGTCGCCGGACCGCAGAGGTGAAGACAGCGACCCACAACAGGAAGCTAAGGTGCAAGGTAGCACCAAGTTTAAGACTGTTTTTGCTCGTGGAATGTTGACCGGATATGACGTGAGTGCTCATACCTTTTATTTAACTGACCCCGGCACCCCGCTAAGCCTGGGGCCGGTTAGAGTTCCAAGAGGGTATGCCTGTAAGCCCCTCGGTATTCTAACTGCGGTTCGCGAGATTCTTCATTGTACTACAGCCCCTGGACTGTCTGAGCGGATGGAAACTCGGAGGGAACGACCGGCCTACGATTTCGGAGCCTATGCGGATAGCCGGTACATGAGAGAAGCTCCAAGACGGAGACAGCAGCCCAAGCGGACCATCGAGTTTCGACAGGCAGCAGGGACGATGGACCCAGACGAAGTCGTAGCTCACGCTAAGGTTGTAGTGCGTCTCTGCGAATGGGCCTCGACCGCCGGCCTTGCTGAGTTCTGGAAGCTCATCCTCGACTGCGAGGCTGGGGAGAGCACGCCCTCATGGTTCGATGTATTCGATCTACTAGCTAAGCTCGATCTAAACGCTGAGGCCAAAGTCCTCCAGAGGTCAATGGCGCCCCGGTACGGTATCGAGATATTAGACGAAGATGCTGGTACCGCAAAGTATCCGGAGACACTGGACCCAAAAGCGTGGGATTGGGATCGGCGAACTATCATATAGGCTATGTGAGTGGGCGATCCTGTTGGCTTCCTTACACGTATATAGCTCCGATAACCCTTTGAACCCCATTGTGGTCAGCACGTGAATGGTGCCAATCGAGCGATCCGGAATGACATTAGGACTATCATCAAGACCTTTCAAGCTGCGCATATGAAAGAACGTCAATTACCATGCAGAAGGAGGCCCCTAGCCAAGTTTTATGGTGCTATTGAAGTCTCAGTCCGTCATAAGAGGAAAAAATGTTAGCCCGCTACGACGCCTGAAATATCACCTGAATGCGCGTAGAGAGCTGCCCGCAGTTGGGTTTGCGTATGAGTCAGTAGACACACCGAAAGCCTCAACGACTTCAGGGTCCGGACCTTGATTAGACTCCTTTGTGCCGGGCCCGGAACTTAAGCTGGCAAATCCTAGCGCCTCTGTACATTACTGCCGGGCCTAGCCCATCTCCATGATTCCATAACCAAACCTCACGATATAATGCGGCAGTCACATAACTGCTGTTAACTGCGAACGTACGCTCTTGTTCAGCGAGTACGTCGTATTTCCGAACTTCCCCCAGCTCTTTAGTGACGCCCCCAAGAAACACGACATTGACGAGCGGTATGACAGGCAAAACCTACAGCCGGATTCCGTGGACATGGGCTTCAATGGCCAGCTGCGGAGATTACAGCAGATATGCCGGCTTACCATGGCCCCGGGGGAGCTGCGGCGGTACATTGATGGAGAGCTGAGCGGGGTGATCGATTATCTTCAGAAGTACATGATCCTAGTTTTATGGCAGGCGGTATGGCGGCAATGAAAACAGATGAGCCGTGCGATCGGCATTTTGGTCCTCACTTGGCCGAGGAAGGCAAATAAAAGCAGGGTGAATGACAGAGAACTTAGAAGAGGAATGCCAAGCTGGGACGTCTGCGTATCGCTGGAGCGGGTTCCGGGAAAAGTTCAAGCTGCTGGGTTCTTGAAATTTCGAGTTTGCCATGGAATGCTTGGTTCAAATGAGGGTGCGTATGAGATGGTTAAGAAGCCAGCTGGGAAGCCAACTGATAGAATTTACGACCGAGAAAATTAAAAGAGGTATTAATACGCGCTCTGCAAGATTACCTAGCGCAAACCATTTGACAGATGATGCACTTGACTAGGGCCGTCATAATGTTAGAATAGGGGTTGAAATAGGGGTAATTACAGGACCCACATCCGCGTATATATGGCCTGGTAATTAACCCCCAACTCCTCAAGGTTGTCCACTTAGAATGGAATATAAGAGGTATTTGGCCTGCCGTTGGCGTATACAGAGGCGACCGCACTGACTTCTAGCTAGCTTCTTGATCGATCACAAGCTCTTTTCCCTGTGCAGTTGTTCCTGCTACAGTCCCCCAGTGCAAGGTCCAAGTAACTAAAGAATGTCATCACGATTCCGTTCCCAGCTCCTAGGGCGAATGTTGTAATAACACCCGATATAAACTTCTACTCTGATCGGTCTCCGACTGTGGACGCGTTGGGCAAGGGTGTATACACGGAAGGCTAGGGAATGTAGTGACAGGTCTATATAAACAAGCTTCAGGTCCCAGGTGTTTAGGATAGCTATTTACCCGATTTGAATACACTTGTTTCACGTCCTAGACACCTCCAGCCCGTTTTCCTATATAAGCAAGCACACCAATAAGGTCACGTAACAAGACCACGGGGGTTGGTCAATAGATAATCCAAGTCAGCTTAGAATGAATGATGGGGGACTTGGGGGCGCTGGGGGCATACAATGGATAGGAATATTGAATGCTATAAGTAGGCACAGGTAGCTCAAAGAGTCGCTGTCCGCGGGTGGTCAAAAATGCGGGGAAACCCCGAAGGCTCGCCCCTATCTCGCCTCGCTGTGATGTTACATCATAGGGCTGACCCCCATGATCCCACAGCGGCTGGGCCTTTGAACAGGTACCGGGTTAAGCGCCACGACGCCAGCTGAGACCAGAGATCGTGTGTCATACCTGGGATATATGCATCTAGAAAGCAGCCACGTACTCGGGGGTTAGGTATCTAGAATCCTGAGCGCACAGCCTATTCTAAAAGTATCGTTCAGGGCTGCCTGAAACCAAGTTTGTGCAGCTGTATGCTACGTGATGCACCCCCACGCCGCCCCCGTCTGCTTACAGTTTTCTTGGGTCACATCTGTGCAGATCATCAGCCGCCTTTATCCAGTCGCAGCCTCGCAGGAACCTGGACTCTGATTAGGCGTGTGCTAGTTTGACGCCTCATTGTAGCTTGCCCGCGAATTTAGCTTTCTAGCATATATATCAATGAATGCTGCTGCAAGGGTTGTCTACAAAAGTCTGCTGGAGACTTGTGCCGTACTGAGTTCTGCGGAGTCCCTACTAATCATTACAACCCAGCGCTAATCCCGTATATATTCACGTCTGCTGTGTAGCATTATGTCTAGTCAGAGTAAGCCTCCGCGCCTTGGGAGGTCTCTTAGCGGATGGACAGAAGTTGATGTTGCGACGGGAGAGCATGGCGAGGTGGACCTCGACCTCCTACGCAATGATTCTCCGGTCAGCTCCTCGTTTCCCGACGGACAGAAATTCATTCTGGAACCGTGGAACCCTCGGTGCACGGCAAGCATTTTGTCAAATGCCCATAACTTTCGACCCGTCTCCGACGTCCAAGTTCTGACAGTGTACGACGAGGGGACGGTTTGGTGGCCTAGTCTTTCCGATGCCGGTATTACTAAGGTTTTGGACCAGCGTGGGCTACAGAAGTCGCCAAGTCATACCCTTATCGTCCTCTTCATCCACCTCGAGTATGAACCCAGAGCGCGCTACAAGCGTCGAATGAGTCTGTCGCAGGCTAGCCTTGAAATACTCACAGGTGTGATCCAAATTCATGATGCCGCCATCCAAGACCTGCTTGGCCGGCCGGATTACTGGTCAGCATTCGGTCGTCGCAAGGACATTGCAGGGAGAATATCCGCAGGTTACGAGTTCTTCTGCCAGCATCCGCACTGGCTACAGAAGTCATGCCACGATAAATCCCTGCATGAAGCACCGTGCTCCGTATACATGCACCACGACAACATGCTAAACACGTCGTATTATATCGTTTCCGGAGCTCGCGATGACGGCTGTGCCACCGCAATCCTTGACAGAATGGGGATTCCAGACCCCAATACCCCTTATAGCGGGCCCAAGGTCGAAGCAGCAGACAACCCATTTTTCATTCACGCCTTGGTGTCTGGATATGCGTATCAGCAATCTACCGGATACGTGGCTGACGTCCGAGATCGCCTCTTCTCCCAGATCACCGAGGTGGACGACTATTCGAAAGAGTGGCATGCCGGAAACCACCGTGGCAACAGTGGGAGGCAAAAGTTGGAGACTATCACCAAAAACCTACGTCTCGTATGCCAGACATGTGACACAGGCATCACAAATGCGGATATGTCCATAAAAATTTCCGAGGAGATGATCGTGGCCTATAACGCCTTTTGCTCGGACGAGGCGAGACTGCCAGACTCCTGGCGACACATCCAGGACTCAATGGAGTGGATATTGAGAACCTGGCAATGTCAGAAGAACTGGTTGGTCAGTTACAAAGACAGAAAGGATAACGCAATAAACTTCGTAAGGACTAGCCACCTCATATCTCATGATCTTGGCTCACTCCGCAGGTGTTTAACCTTGTCAGGCATCAAAATAGTTACATCAATATAGACATCGCTCACCAAGCAGCCCAGCACAGCTCCTCTATGCACACTATAACAATACTCACCATGGTGTTCCTTCCTGGAACCTTCACCGCGGTAAGTTTCCGATTTTGTCTGGCTGTTAAGCGGATAGGTGACTGACTACATGCTCTGTAGGGGGTTTTCGGCTCCGGTATACTCGATAGCGGGGAACCCCATGGCGTATCTGATCTTTTCATGCCCTTCATATACTTCTTCATTCCTCTCACTTTAATAACAGCGGCCACATGGTACTGGCGGCAGCAGCTCGGAAATTCATACACATGGCGCCAAGATAAATTGCGAGAAAAGAGGCGGCAAGAGCATGACGTTGAAAAAGGGAACAAGGGCATGTAAATCGCTGGGTTGCTGTTATAATCTCGCTATCCGAGGTTTGATAGATAGTTGTAATGCCTACATAACACTTAACCCCCCGAAAAGGAAGATGGATATCACAGACACAGTATGTGGTACAGTGTATGACGCAGTTTAAACGGTGGACTCAGCCAATCAAGATCCTTTACTATCATCTTTAATAGTGGCCGGCTTATCAGCACTGTGCATGTCGTCATGCTCGGCTCAACGTTTCTGTCCCAAGTATCGCAGCTCAACATCTCACAACTCCAGTACTTAATTAGTGTGTACCTACCATTGGCTAACCTAAGCCCCAATCAATCTACCTACATCTTCAAGTTCTCAAGGGAAGGCTGCATCACCACCACCGCCATCACATCAGCAATGGCATTCCGCGCCCTCACCCGCCGCGTACCGACGGCCACTGTGCCCCGCCCGGCCACCGCCACAGCCGCCGCCATGACCCGGCCGCTGGCTCAACGTCGGCAGTTCCACGCGACGCCGCGCGCGCTCGTCAGGGTGGGCGACGCGGTGCCGGACATGGAGGTGCTCGTCGAGGACTCGCCGGGCAACAAGGTGAGTCTGGGCAGGGAGCTCGCCGGCACGTCGGGGCTCATCATCGGCGTGCCCGCCGCCTTCTCCGGCGCCTGCTCCCAGGTCCACGTCCCCGGCTACGTCAACCACCCGCGCATCAAGGACGCGGGCCGTGTCTTCGTCGTCAGCGTCAATGATCCGTTCGTGTAGGTTTTTTTTTTCTTCTTTTCTTCTTTTACATGTGGCGGTTCTTTTCTGATGTTGTGTTCTCCGTCCTGGGCTTGGCTGGGGCGGGGGTGGAGAGGTCCGGTTCGCTGTTTCGGCTTTGGAGGGGACGTCGTCGGTTGAGTGGATATGGGGACAGTTTATGCTCTTGGATTTTGGCTTATGCGAGGTTGGGGGGACTAAAATTTCGTAACGCATCGGGTGAGCCTTTGGTTAATACGTCTGCCCGTCTCTAGGATGAAAGCCTGGGGTGACCAACTCGACCCTACAAAGGCATCTGGGGTAAGAAAAACCGCGAATTAGTTGTCCATGGCGGTCTCGCTCATCACGACGTAGATCCGCTTCCTCGGGGACCCGACGGGCGAGTTCACCAAGGCCCTGGAGCTCGGCTTCGACGCCCACGCCATCTTCGGCGGCATGCGCGGAAAGCGGTACGCGCTGGTGATCGAGGATGGCAAGGTCAAGGAGGCGCACGTGGAGCCCGACAACACCGGGACAAACGGTAGGTTCTGCCTCTAACGTTACAATACCCGATGTGTGTGCGTACTAACTTGGACGCCAGTTTCTTTGGCCGAGAAGGTGTTGGGTTAGATGGGTCCAACTGTGTGTCTCGGGCCAGGTCTTGTAGCTCTAGAAACCGAGAGCGACCCAGTGTAAGACTGGGGTTAAAACGCAGGCGATTACGATACTCTATCAAGCAGTGCGGCTTGAGATACTGTCTTTGACCATTTGAGCGTGTAGGCCATCTCTCAGTTATGTGTCAATCATGTCGAAACTTAGATGGCGTGCTAGGCTGGCTATCAATGCGGTGAAGGATCGTACCGATCGGGCAGATGTGCTCGGTTATTTGCAGGAATTCTAGCGGTAGGAGAATATTACTGAATTTTGTGTGCTTCGGGATAATACAGAGACCACCCTGTCATAGTTGTGACCGTATCGGGAACCCCATAGTCCCCATAGCTGCCGCCTTACACAAGCTACATACATCCGGGGCCGTTCTATGCTGACCGATGCGGCATTTTTTTCGGTTCGGCTGATTGGAGCTTTTACGTACGTACTCAGGTACGTCCATAAGAAACCCAAGGAACCCCGGAACGGGGCGCGGGGCTCGGCCCGGAGTGGTGATTGGGACGGCGCGCCACTAATTAACTGGGGCTAACCCCTAACCTCTAATCTCTAATCCCTAATCCCTAGTGCCTAGACCCTAGTTCCTGAATTTACCCACTTCCTGAATCGGTCCACAACACCGAATACGAGGGTATCACTAACAACACTCCCTAATATCTCAACG
>QJNY01000686.1:0-19583 GCA_004155945.1 Monosporascus sp. mg162
TTCGGAACCCCTATATAGCCGTATGCAGCTATATAGCCGAATCCAGCCAAAAATCCAGCCAAATCCTTTGACTTCCTTTGAATTCCTTTGAATTCCCACAGAAGTATTCTGATGGCATCATAAAGCAGCTATTCTAGCCGGAAAATACCCTCCCCAAAAAGGACACATAACCACTCACGCACAGACGGCCCTTCTTTTCTGGACTGTTTCCTCTTTTTCCTTTTTGTCTTACGCAATATGGTCCTAACATGCTTTGCTCTGTGTGGCGGCATGTTGTAATATTACCCTCGGATGAGAATAAAAGGGGACTCCGATGACCGTAGCGTGGCATTTAAGAACCTCAGAGTAGTCCAGGAGTTCGATTTGTTTGTGGGCACCCTCTATGTCTCTAAACTAGCTCGGCGGAGAGCTCGAAATCTACTGCTATATTGACATGAATCGTTCCTGTCTAGAGTCTATTCCATCACCCGTCACCTGCTTCGCTTTTGGTGAAGGAAATGACAAAGAGAGAAGCCGTGTCAGTGTTTAAGTGGGTAGATGCACACTGCTTGATAACTCTTTCTGCGTGGACTGCCTTCGAATTTCATGGGAATTGACAGGGTCCTGGTGAAAGTATTCCTTATACAGTCTGAGATTTTTAGTTGAAATGACGAACGCCATCCCTAGGTCATCACACTGTGGGATTTTCCTCCTCTGTCCCTGTCTCCGGTCGGAGAGCTGGCTCCGGTTTTTCCGAGGTACACCCATCAAGAGCGTGCCGGAACGGATCTGCAACAGTGGTTTTAAACGCCGCTGAGCTGACTCCCCGCTCAAACAGGATATCCAGCTCACCGTAGGTGCGTCCTTTGGTTTCAGGAAGAAAAAAGAAACAGAACAAGGCGCATAGGAAACAGAGACAAGCCCAGAAGAAACCCGTCTTTCCTTTCCAGTTCCAGGAGGTTGGATTCAGCATGTACGGGATGATGACGGAGTTGACGATACAGAGAATGTTGTAAAGGACCCTAGAAATTACGAGGGTCTTGGAGCGGAGGCGTGTGGATGGCATCTCAGCTACCAGGACGTATCCCGGAGCACCGACAGTGCAGTTGTAGGCAAAGACGAAAACGAGGAGCAAACACCCAGTAGCCCAGGAAATGCTACGTCCCTCGCCGCCCACGGCCAGGAAACCGATAACGGAGAGGATAATTGCCAGCATGGACAGTCCAGTGATAAAAAGTGTGCGACGCCCAAAGTATGATACCAGAAGCAGCGAAAGCAGCGTTCCGAAGAAGCCGATACCGTATTGCGCTGCTGAGAGACTGAATGATGACTGCGTGGGGAGACCGGCCTGGAGGTAGAAGTAGGTCGAGTAGGCCATCAAGCCGGCTCCGCAAAGTGCTTGGCTGGTTGTAATGAGGCAGGTGATGCCGGTTCGGCGGCGATCAATGCCTCTGAAGCAGTCGAGGTAGCTTGTTCCGGCCGACATCTCCTTCTCGATTTCATTTGTATGGAACATCATCGAGATCGTCTCTTTGGCTTCGAAGTCAACCTTGGCTCCCTTGCCAATCAGGCGCCGAAGGGAAGCCAAGGCTTGCTGAGGGCTATTGCGGCGAACATGCCACCATGGACTCTCTGGTGCGAACACGACCACGCCGAGGATGAGAGCTGGCCAGACCCACTCTATAGTGAAAGGGATCCTGTAGGACCATTCTGTGGTATTGTCAATCAACCCTTTCAGGACGCAGAGAGCAAGCAGTTGGCCAATAACCCAGGAGAGATTCACATATATGGTCAAAAAGCTGCGAAGAACGACTGGACAGACTTCGGAGGCATATGCGATCGCCAGCGTTTGGAAGATGCCGAGGGGGAGACCCAGAAGGATTTCGCCGGCAACCAGTGTCTGTACATTCTGGGCAAAAAAAAGCAGTGTAACAAAGGCGATGTTAGCGGAGAGCGCCGCCAGCATTGTTCTTTTGAATCCGAGTCGCTCCGAGATGACACCATTGAGTAGCAGGCCCAGGACTTGGCCGGCGTTCATGGCACCCGACAAGCCAGCCTGCCAGGGCGCGGTAAGACCGTAAGTCCCGTCCGGGAATTGCTGGCCGTACTTCTTCTGGAATGCAGGGAAGGCATAAAAGGACCCAATGAGGGCGTTGTCGAAGCCCTCCATCACGATGGCCATCGAGATCACCATGGACCAGGCAATAGCCTTGTGATAAAGCCTAATGCCCTGCCAGGTGGTCATCTTGTGCTCTCTGGCAGTGGCCGATTGAGCTTCGCTGACGATCAGAGCGAAATCCAAGCTCATTGTATTCCTATGGCCCGACGTGGCTTCTTCAGATAAGGGGTGACGACGTGACGCCATGTCATGAGTGAATGGTCGATCTCAGGACAAGGCTTTCGACAAAATGCGAGTAAAGCACGAAATGTTTCCTGGATCGACGTGATTTTCTTCTCAGCCTGCTATTCTTCGCCTATCATGGGTTATACTCACTAGTTCAACCGGCACCGTCTGCACCTCAGAACTGCATTGACCAGATTTATTGCAGAAACGTTTGGAAGTCTAATAGAGGAATACCAAATGCGCATTCGTCCATGAGTGCCTTTTATTTAACTCTGCATCAGAGTGAGGTACCAAGTCCAGGCATTTACTCTTGGCCCGGCTATCATCGCTCTTCCTCTGTCGTACTCTTCTCCTTCTATATTCTGCGCTTTTTCAGGCAGTGGGATGGGCTGGCACAGGTGACGCCTAGTTGATGTGTTACCGTGTTTTCGGCCGCCTTGATAGGCTCTACAATCATCGTGATGAATGCCTGCGTGGCTTCAAGCTGCGGGCCTAGAGGGGTTCCCCTATTTTCTGAATTTATCCACTTTCTAAATCGCTTTACAATACCAAATACGTAGTTATCAACATTAACACAACTCAATATCTTAAAGAAACAATTTATTATTACTTATTTTAATTAATCTTTTAACTTTATACTTTTTTAAATAAGCTTTAAATAACGTTTAAAATCTTTTTACGAAATTCTTTGTATATTTTGTATTGTTTAAAAAAGTTTTCATGGGGGTTTTTTTTTTCGATTTTTATGATTTGTTCAATTTCGAAAAGGCGCTGTTAAGATTCTTATTTATAGAGTTACTTCTTTTAAAGCTTTATAACATTAAGCTTTTTAAAATAATGTTCTTTTACTTTAATATAAAAAGACGGTTTCAATAATTTTAAGATAAAAAACATTTTAAAGCTCTATAAGCAAAATAAAATTACTGTTAAATATAGCTATTATATACGAAAAATTAATTAAAAATTGGGTTTATATATTGTTAATTTTCGGAGAAAGAATATAATATTCTTAACTTTAACAGTTAGTACTATTTGAATTTCACGACTTTTTCCAGCTTTAGTAATAATTTTTCAAATTTAAAAAAAATTATAACTTTATTACTTTATAGCTAGAAGTAATATTTAAGAATTAAAAACTTTTATTATACTTTAGTACTATATTAACAAAACCTGTTTGTCAATAATAATACTTTCAATGTAGGGAATTTTTCGACTTTGAAAAATTATATAACGTACCCCACCACCGAGTTGCGCACACCACCGAGTTGCGCGGTTTTTCTGCCATTTCAACCACGCAACTTCAATCATTTATTTCTCAACAGCACAACATAAAACGGCTTACGAAAGCAGCTAGAATATATCTAGTTATTCAGGCGAAACAGAGAGACCCGTAACTTAATTATAAACGGCTTTATGCGATATATAACGTCCCCGAATCTACTTTAAGAGACCGAATTTACGGCAAATCTTCCCGAGCCGATATAGTTCTCAATTCGTGCAAATTGACGCCGACCGAAAAGAAATCTATTGTCGACCAAATCCTTAACCTAGATACGCAAACGTTTCCTGTCCGGCTTTACCATGTTAAAGATATAGCAGATTTATTGCTTACCCAACGCGTTGCAAAACGTATTAGGCTTAACTGGGCGTCGAGATTTGTTAGACGGCAAAAAAAACTTTAAATACGTTTAAACTGGAAAATCGATTATTAACGGGTTCTGTCCGAAAATCTAGAAATATTTCGCAAATGGTTCGAGCTTATTCGGGTTACAATTGCGAAATACGACATTACAAAAAAGGATATTTACAACTTCGACGAGACTAAATTTTTGATAAGGCTTCTTATAACAACGGGCATAGTAATTATTAGTGCCGAAAAACGTGGAAAACTTAGATAAGCGTAATAAGGGAATAAAAAATGGGTTACAGTTATCCCGGTTATTAATTCCCAAGGTTAGGCTGTACCGCCATTTATTATTATAACGCGGAAAAATTATTTTAAGTCCTAATACCGCGATAACCTATTGCTAAGAGCCGATTAGAAAATTGCATTAAGTAATAATGGCTGGATAACAAATAAATTAGTTTTCGAATAAATCCAGCATTTTGATAAGCATATTCGGACGCGTACGAAAGGTTCGAAACGTTTTCTTATTTTCAACGGCTACGAAAATTACCATTCGATAGAATTCGAAAAATATTGCGCCAATAATGATATTATTACGCTTTGTATGCCCGCACATTTTTCGTATCGGCTTTAACCTTTTTGATATATCTTGTTTTTTTATTTTGAAACGCGTTTATTCGCGGTATATCGAAAACTTAATGCAACGTTATTATACCTATATTGCTAAAAAAATTTCCTCGCTGGCTTTTTACGACGCGTTCCAAGCTGCCATGATATCCGATAATATCAAATCTGGATTCGCAAAAGCTGGGCTTGTTTTATTCGATTTTAATAAGGTTCTTTCCGAATTGAAAGTTCCTCTAGTTGTACCTATGCCGACCGTCTCCCCGTTAACCTTTGCCGGTTCCATTCGTTTCCCGCCCGCGAAAACCTTTAAGAATATTAAGGAAATAACGCGGTAAGTACGTTATTTGTAAAAGAAAATTGGAAATTAACAGGGTGGTTCGTTAACTAAAATAGCTAAATCGGTTAATCTTTTAACTAAAAGTTATTTATTATTTTTGTACGAAAATGTTCTTTTTCGGAAAAAAACTGCTTAATTGCGCGAAACGAACCATATCTTAAATAAGCGTTGCAGAACTAAAAATAAACGTTTTTAAAAAAAGGAACATTTACTATATAAAAAGGACAAGCTTTTCTGGCCTAAAAAGAAAAAGGTGGTAAAAAAATGCAGCTAACAATAGCTAGAAGGAATCGTCGCAAGAGGGTTAAAACCAAGGAACGGAAGTATGACGTTTGCGGCAAGCCCGGACATAATACGCGTACGTATAAAGAAGTTGTAAATACGTCTAACGAAAAAGAATCTAATTAATTTTAATCAATGCGATGTATTGTTATTGAGTTATTTGGATTGATTGTTATAGGGTGTCTAGAAACGCGCGATTCGGTGGTGTGCGCGACTCGGTGGTGGGGTACGTTAATATAAAATTTATTTAAATATATAACGTTTTATAAAAGCATTCGGAATGTACAAGCCTTTCGAACAGTGTTTGGTACGTCGCGATAAAAAATTCAAATTATTAGCCATTAATATATTGAATTAACTCAAACTAATTAGCTTTTTTTTTACTAAACTTATTTACAACTTTTTTATAAGTACGCGCATTATGTTCGGGCTTATTGTAAACGCCATATATCCGTTTTTTCGTCCTAACCTTTTTTTTTAACAACGACTACTTCCAGCCGTTATTAGCTGCGATTTTTTACTCTTATCCTTTTCTTATAGCTATATAAGTTTATCTCGTTTGTACAATAAATATTTTCTCGAGAACCTTTGTTTTTAGTCCTCTAGCGTTGACTTAAGATATAATTCGTTTCTGTTATGGTGCGCACTCCACACCACTACGCCAGGGGCAAAAGATTGGCGGATTGATCGCAATTGTAGCAATCAACTTGGTGCTTACAGCTGTATAAGAGCTGCTACGATGGACAAGGCCGTAACATATAATTGTATAAAGGTGTAAATTTGATTTTTCGTATGTTATCTTAGATTACGGAAGAGATGTAGGTATGTATGTTCGAGAATTCTGGTAGGTGTGCTTAGACTATTGCAATCCTTAATATTAATTATAAAAAAATACAGAATCGTTTATTAACAATATACTAATAAACGAATGCATTCAAATTCATTTCCGGAAAACTTTTTTTTAAATTTACAAGTTACTTAAAATTAGTAAGTATTATAAAGCCTTTAAATTCCAGAAAAATTAAAACAGGATTTAAATAAAACCTAAAAAATTAAACAGATTCAATCGCTAAAATATAAATGAAAATTAAAATAATGCCTTTAAAAAGTAGAGCAATATAATAATCAACGCCGCAAATACTTTAAGGCGTTAAAGGGGCATATCAGCTAGCTCGGGGATACGTAACGCACCCTATATACGGAAAGGTCACCTACTATAGGCTCATATCTGCTAGGAGGCGACAAAGCGTTAGCTCCAACAACTTTCTAACGGCTAACAACGGAAGCCAATTAGAGCTGAAGTCTACTCCAGGCCCCTAGAAGGCTGCTGATTGAGGTCAACTTTGGAGAATAAAAAAGAAGTGCCACCAACCTGCAGAAAATTGTTGGAGCTAACGCCTTGTCGCCCCCTAGCAGATATTCCCGTGGCTAAGCAACTTAAAGTTATACGCGTGCTACAGCACGCCTAACGGGCCTAATACAACAACACAACTGATGTCCCCTACATGTGACGGGTGCAACCCGCTAATCACACCCATCGTGGGTATCCTACCCCCGGTGATACCGACGTGATAGCGGGGACGTTGGCCAATCCCGTTTCGGGGGTAATTTCGGCGGCAAGCCTTAGACACCAGTACTGGCAGATAGCCAGTGAGAATCATTAAGACACGGCCACTCCAGTCCAAGGTGTGCCATTCTATGCCAATGGGCAGGCGAATCAGGCCCTGGTAGCATGTAACGGGGGGGTTTGGCCTGCAGCCGTAAGAAAACGCAACATTATACTGAGTTGATTCATGTCTGCACAGCAAGCGGCTCTCCTGCGTGGAGTGCATATGTCCGGAGACCTGAACTTGTACCGTGAAACAAGATAAGGCCAGTCAAAGGATTGGATAAAGAAATATAATGAGAAGAGGCGTTGCTCTCTTGTCCAGCTGTCAAGGGGGGCCCTCCAAGGGAAAAATGAGTTCTCGTACGGGGTGGCGTGCTTTTCGATATGCCAGCATTGTTCTCTTCTCACACCTATTTCTAACCACTTGATCCAGCGAGTCCCATAAGCTTGTGCATATTAAGGTGGGCGGCCTGGACACCCAAACTTCTTGGTAATTGTATATTATCAAACCGATTTGCTGTAAAAGAGAGACTACATTCCTCGCCCCAGTCTGCCGGCGAATCGAGGAATTGTTATGACAAACAATGCATTGAAATTAAAAACTGGGGATCTATCGCGATAATCTAAGACATTGGTATGCTTTTCACAACAAAGAAATTGAGATAGAGAAGGTAAGGTGAAGGAAGACGGGCGAGCAGGTTCTGGGTACACCAGGCCATCAGGCTTCATTTCTTCCCGAGGTTCCTCGAGATACCTCAAGATATTCCCCCAGCCTCTGGGAGAGTGCCGCAAGCGTCAGTGATGGGTTTGCCGATGGACTGACGGGAAATACTGAAAGATCGCAGGCGAAGAGGTTCTCCCATCCATGGACCTGCAAATTCTCGTCCACCACACTGTCAGTTTCATCTCTCCCCATTCGCATGGTCCCCACCTCGTGTGCCACAACTCCGAAAGGAGCCTTCGTCACCTCTGGCATCTCTGGCGTCTCTGGCGTCTCCGGAATCTCCCGCATCTCCTGCTTCTTAGTGGAAAGTGCAGTTTTGATGTCTTGAGCGAGAATCCGCATGCTCTGCGCAAACGCGGAAGTGTCGTCCTTGTTGACTTGAATTGTGGGCACAGGCTCCGGTAGACCCAGGACTTTATTGTCATCCCTCAGGGGGGCGCAGAAACAGTATACAACCTGGATCGTGACCCGGAAAGATCCCCTGGGTGGTGGGGATCTTCCGTATTGGTTCTCCAATTTCAATTCCGCTTCTAAGAAGTCCTCTTCAGGAAGAATTTTGTTGTTCTCATTGATATACTGAGCTGAGAAACGCCGATCCTTGGCTTGCCCGAGGAATGAAGTCGCGTTGATCGTGATGTTAAGCAGACAGCGGTCCGTGGTTTTAAGTCCATCCTTGGAACGCAGCGTCACCCAGCTTTGGAGCCTGAGGGCTCGTTTCCCGAAGCGCTTAAGCGTTTCGCCCCCTAGGATCACGAAACGAGTGCCCCAAATGTCGTGGTCGGTGAGGCCTTGGCCAACGAGATTGTTCCCGCCTAGTCCGCTCCGAAGCGCAATGGCCGCCGTATCGATGGTGCCAGCGCTGAGGATGACGGTCGCTTTCCCGGTCGGGAGGACGCGCTCTCTACCACGCTGATCGAGAACGGTCAAGCTCTCAACCTTCTCCGGCTTGCCGTCAGATGACTTGGCTCTGTTAACCGTCATGACCTGGGTCTCGGAGAGCACATTCAGATATTCGCTCTTGTTGAAGATACGTTCGAGGATCCAGCTGACAGTGGAGTACCCACCCATGACCATCTGGTACATTCTTGAGCTGGCGTCTCTGGCAGTGAACTCTGCTGCCATGGGGCAGAGTTGAAAATCAGAGCATTTGTAAGGTGTGTCTGCCGGGGGGGGGAGATTATTCAGAAGGGAAATGATGTCGCTGATAACTGACTTCACGCTTGCTGACACGCAGTTCGCAGGGTAGGGCACCGCAGTGGACGCGTCGTCGTCATTGGTCATGAGCCGGTATGCTTTGTCGTAGCCGTCTTTATACAGGTATTCGTAGACCTTCTCCGGGAAATAGCGTTTCACTTGGTCCTCATCGATCTTTGGCGTGTATAGACCCCACAGGGTGCTGCGACCACCAAGACCATAAACCGGCCCCCCAGCATATGGGGCGGACTTCGAGGTCACAGTGAAGATGGGACTCTTGACAACATCGTAGACCATAGCGTTGTCCATCGACGGTGCATCAAGGCTTGTCTGATTCCATCGGGGTGAAGGGACGTTAGTGCAGTGAGTGTCGAAGAGCAAGCCACCCCGATCAATGAGCAGAACACGGGGAGTGGGTGAGCTTTCGACGAGTGTCCTGGCCAAGATCCCGCCCCCGATGCCGCTCCCGACCACGATGTAGTCGTAAAAGCCGGCTTCACAGAGCCTAGCGACGTCGTTGAGCGTAGCAGAAATGAGCCTCTCCATCCTGGGCGTAAGGCTCTCTATAGACTGGAGCGAGTGTCAGCTCTTCCTTATCAAGATTCTTCATGATAGTGGATAGGCCATTACCTCCTGTGTCGTATTCTACATCAACCGGCGCGATGCAAACTCTTCTGAAATATGGAAAAGAACAATGAACACAACACAGCCTCATCAAACCCTCCGAATTTAGTATCCGCTTGAGATTGACCATGTCAGACAGAGAACTATAGATCCGGTTTGCATTGGAACTAACGAGGTCTTGTCCTGAGTCGGCTCATGCTCTTCTCGGCCCGAGTGGCACCACGAATCGAATTTGAGGCCTAGTGCTGATTTCGGTTGGGCCTCTTCGGCTGGGCAGCTTCAACTATCTTGCGGTGTCAGCTACGCTGAAAGTCGAACGAGACGCCGGCCGTCCGGCAGCGGATCGCTCGGTTTTGGCCTTCTTCACACATGGCTTTGTTCTGCGAGAGCCTGATGGCATCTTCGGCAGAATTCTGATTGGTTGCCCTACATCCCTTACCTCAGCTAGCTCAGGCCTCACTGGCTCGTTCTCCAATTTCCTCAAAGTTACCCAAGTACTGCTCTATAACGCTAAAATTTAAGTAATTAAATTACATATCCCCGTAGTGACACAGCAAAATCTAAATTATATTTATACGAAAAATGAGTTCGTTTTATAAAATCTGTTTAAAGAAATTTGAAAAATTTAATAATAAACGTGTATGTAATATATTATATAAGCGTTTTACGTTTAAAGCTAAGTTGCCCGCTTTTATTATTATTTTTACTATTCAAATTTACCGAGTTATGCATTGGTAAATATAATAATAATATAAAACCAGCTTATAAAAAGGTTAAAAAATTTTACGGTTCAAGTAAAAAATACTAAAATATAATATAGATATGAAAAGGAAATGAAGAGAAAATAATTATATATATATTTTTTTAAAATATAAAAAAGAAAGAAAAGACAAAAAAAGACCTCGAAATTTAGGTATAAATGATATTAAATTATATATAAAGTTTCGAATCTATCTTAAAAGATCGATATAACGGTAATTTTTTTTTAACCAATATTATTTTTAATCTACGAAAATATAGAGATTCAAATAATAAGTTATAGACCTAAATTTTAACTTATATAGTTAAATATATTTTATCTCCCTTTAATATATTAACGATAAAACGAATTTATGATTAACTTAATACGATATACGTCGAAATTAACGACTTTTCGAACTTTATTGAACAGTAATAAAAACTTCAAACGCGTTTAAATCGAAAATTATTTACTAAAAATACAATATAAATCTTTGAAACTACTTTGAAAATAACTTAAACTTGTTCGATTATATTTATATATACGATATTATAAAACTGTTTTCGTAATTAAAATAAAATAAAATTTTCTAGAGTTTTTAATAATATTCATAATTTCGACAAAACGAAACTCTTTAGTAGAAGCTTTTGTAATCTCGAATATAATAAGTACAAGCCTTTTTTAACAAATATTAACAAAATTTAAAAAATGAAAGAAAGTTAAAAAGAAGTTGAAGTAATATAAATTACTAATTCGTACTGTTAAGATTTATTCTTACATATTATTTAACTTAGAAACTTATCTTAGTTTTACATATAATATTTATATTATTGAGTAACTAATCAAAACTATCTTAAAACTCAATAATTAAATCGTAGGCGCACGTTACTTAAAATAAATTTAATATTTTAATACGTATATACGAATATAAACGAAAAGATCGAAATATTTTCTTTTTTCAACAGCTACGGAAGCTATTATATACATAATATTATTAATACAACTTGTATTCTTACTTGCTTTTTTTATCTAGTTTTATCTTTGAGGCTTTTTTTTTGTATTAAAACACGTTTATATGCTATATATTAAAAGTTTAATACGACGTTACTATATTTATATTATAAACAAAACATTCTTCTCTATTTCTAGTACGCGTTTGAAGCCTTTATAACGTTGTCAGATAATTAGACCAATTGTTAGCTCAGTCCATTAAGCTACGAACTCCTTATCGGGTCATATCAGCGATTTGTTAGCTGCACACGTTCTTATCAGGATTTATATGAGGTCTTGTCCTAGCTTTATCTCTTGGCTGTAGAGGGCTGTATTCTCACAAACGTCTGATAATATTAAATCTAGATTATTTAAAGCTAAATTTATTTTGTTTACTTTGAATAACCCTTTTCTCTATTAAATCACTTTTCTAGTTATGTTTATATCGGTCTTGTTTTCGTTTGCTTTTACCAGTTTCTTTTCCGCTTATAAAACTTTTGAAAACATTAGAAAGTAATAAAATATATGTGCTATTATTAAAAACAAATTCAAATACTTAAAGTATTTTAGCGGTTGTGGTTTTTTAATAGGAAGTAACTTAATACTTTAATATTAAATGATTTTTTTAAATGCATTACAGTTTTAGTTAACGTGGCAAGACTAAATATAAGTCTTTTTAAAGAAAATACTTATTATATATAAAAATATAAGCAAGTAAGAAAGATATTAATAGATTTTGTAACGGCTATAGGCTTAACCAACTACTAAACCTAAGTCGTACGGTTTATATTAGCAGTGGTATCGTGGGAATCTAAGCAATAAAGCGATAGTTACGTTTAGTAATAGCAGATATCAATCTGGGTAACCAAGTTGTATTACAAGCTGATGCTATTTAGATTATAAGAAATAATAAGCGTATATATTTTAAACGGGATCCCGTTGCATCCGTTTATTTCTTCGGATTTATTTGCTATAATCCTTATGGATCCGAGAATTCTTTCGGATTTATATTATACTGATCCGTTTGGATCCGTAAATCCATTCGGATTTATGTTACGTGACTTAAGGTTTTACATCGGAAGTAATCCGCATAGCTTCCGACTGTTTGCTAATAAGCTAAGCTTGTTTAGTTATAATACGATTTCCTTCTCTCCAGAATCTTTGCCCTTAAAGATTAATTTGTTTATCGCATTTTGTTTAGTAAGTAACTTTCTTTTTTATATATTAATGTTTTTTTAGTTGTTTTCGTCCTTATACTTAACCGTATCGAAAAGTAGAAATTTTGTAAACGTTTTAATTAAAAGGAAAAACGCGAAAATTTAGCTGCTTATATTCGAAATTATGGTTTCGAAGTTATGTTTTGTTTTGCGTAATTTAAATATTAGGAAAAATGCGTTATGATGAAAAATGCAGTTTGTTATAAAAACTGTGTTTTAAAGAAAAAAAGTTACAACGGTTCGGACATCCCTTTTGATTCTTTGCGTAACATTATTAAGGAAACGGAACGTTTAAAACGCGAAGAAATTTTGGCTGAGAAGCGGCTGTTTTAATCGTAAAAAGAAATAAGTAAGGCGATTGCCCGTTTCTAGCGATTGCGTTATTAGCAAAAATTCTTTTGGTTCAAGGGTGTTAAAATGGTGAATTGTGGGTTTTAGTCTTTAGACGAACTGGAGGAGCAGGAAAGATTGGAACGCGAAACGGCTTTGCGGGCCGTATAAGTTACGCGAGCCATAGATTTTTCGGAATGGCTTAGGGTTGAAAATACTGATTAGCCGTTATTAGACGACTTAGATTAGGGTACCTTTAACTTTAACGCTTCCGGCGTTGCTGGTGAAAGTTTTTTAGGAAGCGTTAGGTATTCGTAAGGTTCTTTGCGGGTTTTTAAGTGTTTTCGGAATTTGGGTAATTTTTTTACTTAATTAGGTATTAGGTAAATCCTCTTTTTTTTTTTTTTTTTTTGCGTATATCCAGTATTTTTTCTGCTTCGTAAATTAGTGCATTTTCCATAACGTCCCATACAAGTGAACGGGACACACAAATAAACGGGACACTTTTTGACACTTCGCAACAACAAATCCGAATAACTCAACCACAACACGTCAAATTGATTCCAATCAATCGTATTCTTTTTCGCAGACCGTATCTACAGCTTCTGGACAAGTGCACGCATTATATCAAAGCTTGTTACGGACGCCATATTACCTTTCCTTCCTGCTAACCCGCCCGCAACCGACCAACTTCAGCAGCTATTAATAACAATTTCTCGCCATACCTTTCTGCTAGCTACAAGACCTTATTTATCCTATATAGCAAGTATTTCTTTTTCTGGGAAACGTTTATTTTAATCGTGTAATTGCGTAAGTTTCGAATTATTGCAAAATTAAGTCCGATACGGCCTGCCATACATCTCGCGAAACGCTCCGCGAAACGCCCTGCGAAACGCCCTGCGTAACGCCCCGCGAGACGTCCCGCACAAACCTCCATGCACCCTAACGCGTTTCCAACTCGTTTCCAACGTATCCTATAACACGTTCTCCGACATATATCTTTAACGTATTAAAGCCGGACAAGAAATATTCGCGTATTTGGGTTAAGGATTCGGTCGAAAATGGTTATCTAATCGGTCGGCTTTAAGTCGTACGAAATAGGGGAAATATTAACTTGGACGCGTTAGGCGCTGGTCGGTTGGGCCGGGTTGGTAGAAGGAATGGTAATATGGCGTCCGTAATAAGCTTTGATATAATGCGTGCACTTGTTCAGAAGCTGTAGATACGGTTTGCGAAAGAGAATACGATTGATTGGAATTAATTTGATGTGTTGTGGTTGAGTTATTCGGATTTGTTGTTGCGTGGTGCCAAAAAGTGTCCCGTTTATCTGTGTGTCCCGTTCACTTGTGTGGGACGTTAACTTTTTCGTTTTGTCTCATACTGGCTTTGATTGTATTTGCTGCTGACTTTAATAAGGAAATATGAAAAACCGGATACAGCTTAACCTTCGGTGGTAGCTTTAATTTATAATTATTTTCTGAAATTTTCTTCGCGATTTTGTATAGGCCGATATATTTAAAATCGAGGTTTTTGTTTAGCCTTTTGGTCTGGATATTTTTGGTAGTTAGGTAAACCATTTCCCTGTCTGAAAAGGTTGGTTCTTTTAACCTATTTTAGTTGTAATATTTATTTATTTAGTTGCGTACAAATTTAAGCTTTGATTTCATTTCTGTATATAGCTGTTTTAATTATTTTAATGTAAAAATTGTTTTAACGTTAACTGGTTTATCTTTATATGAATTTCGGTAAACGTTAAGTGTAAAACTAAAATTAGCAGTTGCTGGCGTTGTTTTGATATTTTTGTAATAGTTAGTGTTGTAAGTTAATTATGTAACTAGTAACTTTTAACTTAGTTGTTTTGTTCGTAATTAATATAATATCGTAAATAAGTTTTTAGCGTTTGGTTAGTTCGTTTTGTTTGTTCGTTTGTTTAGGATTTAAATGCGCCAGATAATTTATAATTTAATCTAAATTAAGTTATTAGTTTTTGTTAAAATTTCGAAGTAAAAGTGGTATCTTTATCCGAAATAATTTCCGTTAAAAGTCCCTAAGTATCTAGAATATATTTAAGAAAAATATATACGAGTTATTTTGTATCGGTATCTTTATTATAGGGTAGAAAATATAAGAATTTCGTAAATCGATTAACGATTACGAAGATATTGTCGTAATGTATTCCTGTAACTGGATTTTTTGATAAAGAAAGCTTGGTAATAAAGTTAAATGTAATCGAATTTTATAGTCGTTTAGCGAATAGTAAAGGCTGTAATTCTTTATAAGGTTTATATCGTTATATTTTTATCTTAATATAAATACCGCATTATTGTATTACTTATTGTACTATAGTTTTTATTCTAGAAAAGTAATATATCCGTTATAAGCGTTTTAGGGTTTTGTAAACTCTTAGGTATTTTATGTACTGGGTATTTGTATATACCCTGTATTAAACTCTTTTATAGGTTTTAAGCACTTATATTTTATCTATTTAGTATTTTATTAGTTAATTAGCATTATATTATTAAATGCGTTAATATATATCAAGTAGTATTATTCGTATCGTAACAATTCGTCGCTGTTTTAAGTATTCTTCGGGTATAATATCGAAAATTATATGCTGTACTTTAACCTTAAGTTTTTCCAGGTTAGGTCGTTTGCTAAATGCGTTTATTTTGTTATTTTCTGATTCTTTTTAATAGATAATAACGTAATTAAATTTAGAAAGGTATTTTACGTAACGTAACTATTTCCCGACAGGTTTTCGTGTTATAAAAAAATGTGTAATATTTTTGTAATCCGTATATATCTTAATTTGGTACATGTTACCTTTAAGGTAATATTTAAATTTCTTAAAGCCGTTGACGATAGTTAGAAACTTTTTATCGTAAATAAGATGATTTAGTTCAGCTTTATATAACTTATAAAAATAAAACATAATTAGGTAAAATTTTCCTTAATCGTTTCGATGTTTAATTATAGCTTTTAAGACGTAATTCGAAACGTCGGTTTTTAGCTTAATTAATTACTTTGGGTCGTACATAATTAATACTGGTTTACTGGTAAGGGCGTTTTTAATTTGCTGAAAAGCTATTTTCTTTTTTAGAATCTATTTAAACTGTATATCCTTTTTAGTAAGTTCCGTTAATAGCATAACTATTTTGCTGAAATTGCGTATAAATCGTCGGTAATAACTAGCGAATTTAAGGAATGCTTATATCTTTTTGATATTAGTAAGTTATACCCAGTTTTTAATTGCTAATAGCTTTTTGGAATTTATGCAAATTTGTTTTAGCCTAATAATATATCCTAAGAATTTAACTTGTTTGGTAATCGCACCATTTATAATAGCACTAGGGTTTATATGTAAGGCAATACTTTCCTTCTGGCCAGCTTTTAGTTGCTGCCAGTTCGTCGATCTCTTCTATCGTTGTTATTTTTCGCAGGTGTCGGTACCATTTTTGGTTCTTAAGGTCTTTTCCGGTTCGATTTTTAAAATCAAAACCCTATCACCACATACGCGTAATTCGTCGCGCGATATATATTTTTTCGTCTTTATGTATTTCGCACTAGAGACGTCTACAATTAACAGCATAAAGCTTTCCGTGCCGATCGGATTTTTCTGGGTATAAGTTTTCGTTCCATCTTTTGTACTCTTTTAGCCATATATTAAGCACTAACTAGTTGTTTTTCTGTTACCTTTTTTACTGCGCGCGGATAAATAGCTTATTATCGCTTAACTCTTTCTATCTCTCGTGCTTCTGTAGCTATTAAGTAATAGTAAATTTAATAGACTTGGCTTTTTTAGCCTTTCGGGCTTCTGCCTAGAATAGCTTCTTTATTTTTTTTATTCCTTGTCGTACCTTAAGTAAAGGGTTATCGTTATTTTTGGCGCGGATTATATTAATCGTTTTTCTGTCGCCAGGTTCTTTTTTATGCTGGTTTTCATGGATTAAAGCCTAATGTACCTTTTTCGAGCTTCTGCATTTTCGCGTAATATGTCCGGGCTTACCGTAATTATAGCAGGTAACAGACCTTTTATCTTTCGATTAAATAGCTCCTAGTTCTATAAATCCTGGTTAAGTTTTATGAAAGGTGGAAAGCGTAAGGCGTTTTCGATCTTAGTTGGCTCCCTAAAACTTGGACCGTAAGGCGAATTGTTTTCGTCGTTCTTGTCGTCGTTCAAACTATTGATTATCGATTTTTACAACTTTAACGATGTACTTGTCAAATGTACTAAGCCGTTCGATTTTGATAATTTCGTTTTTAACATCGTCTTTTAATCTTTTATAAAAAACATTAATCAGGGTATCGTCTTCGTTATTTACCCATCCTACCTTAACCATAAGGTTTTTAAACTCGACTGCGTATTTAAAAACTGGCCCTTTTTGTTAAAGCTGTAAAAGGTTTTACGCAGCCTTTCGTTTTGCGTCCGGATTATCGAAATTATCCTTAAGCTTTTGTTCGAAACTAATATAACTTTCAAAGATCTTTTTAATAGCCGTTTCCTAGTCGTTTTCCACATTTTCTAGGTAATTTCGTAATGTAAACTCGAACCAATTTAGAGCGTCTCCTTTAAGAAATCCTACCATAACAAGGATCTTATCGGCGTCGCCTTCGACTTTTTCCAATTGTAAATACATTTTAGCCTAAGTTAAAAAACCTTAAATGCTTTCTATACCATTATAAGGTTCAGATTTCTTAACCTTAAGTTTTAAAGTAACCGCTGCTAGTACGAAGTCGGCTGAAACGGCGGTAACCTAAGCAGTAAGCTGCTAAATACGGGCCTCAAGCTACTAAATACGTTCTTACAACTGCTGGGTTAAGGTAAAAACGGCGGCTTCGGCGCTAGTCGACATTCTGACAATGTTAAATATTATTCAAAATCTAACGGTACTACTGAACAAAAGCTTGCAACGTATAACGGTTATAAACTTAACTAACTATGAAACCTAAGTCGTACGGTTTATGTTAGCAGTAATATCGTAAAAATTTAAGCAATAAAGCGATAATTACGTTTAGTAATAACATATATAAATCTAAGTAACCAAGTTATATTACAAGCTGATACTATCTAAATTATAGGAAATAATAAACGTATATATCTTAAACGAAATCCCGTTAAATCCGTTTATCCCTCCGGATCCATTTGCTATAATCCTTATGGATCCGAAAATTCCCTCGGATCCATACCATATTAATCGGTTTGGATCCGTAAATCTATTCGGATCTATGTTACGTAACATAAGGTTTTGCATCGGAGGTAATCCGCATAACCTCCGACTATCTGCTAATAAGCCAAGCTTGTTTGGTTATAATATATTAATGGATTTTTTTAAAACAAAGACTAAGAATAATAGTCGTAAAATAATTAACGGGAAAATATAGCATTTATATTAATAATCTATAACTTAAAGTTATAATATATATACTTAAAGATATTTATTACGTAAACGTTTTACTATACGATATTATAAATTATAGAACTGCGCTTAATTGTTAATTTATTAGCTGTGTTTTTATATTTGTAATTGATTTAATTTTTTTTTAAAAATATTGTTATTTTCAATCTTATATTTCGATCGTTAGTTCGCATTAAATAATCTTAATATAATAATCACTGCTTTTTTGAACATTATAATAATATATAACATATAATTTTATCTAAAAAAGGCTTTAATAACAGTAAATATCACTAGCCTAATGGTAAGTAAAGCTGGCATAGATCACTGCTCTCTCAAAAAGGAGGGATGTAATGCTGAACCGACCGAAATGGAGCAGGTTCGGTTAGGAGGGTATGTTAGCTACTAGCAGGTATAAACGCTGGATGAATGGAGGCCGAGAACGTACCCCACTCAAATTTAGGTATCTTAACGCATATGGAAGACAAAGGCCTCAGACCTCGGTGGGCGCCCAAGAATCAGAGCCTTTCTCCGTATACGTCGTCTTAGAGGAATCCGGCCCCATGCCGCATAGCTCGATCCCAGCCATTGTCGTCCCCGAAGACGTGCGGCAGACCGGGACCCTGCCCGTCAGGTCTCTCACCCCAAGCGCCTTGAGTCATCTGCACCAATCAGACGTTGTTGTTCTTGGAAACGCCGTCAACAAGGTGCATCTAGACCATCTAAACGCTGCTCTTGCCCCTAATGCCGCCCGCTCGGCCGAGACTCCAGGTCAGCATTCCAATTTCGGCTTCCACACCGGCAACATCAATCAAGGTCCTCCCCTTAATGAGTCACTCATATTCTCAGATGTGTGGATCAACCCCGTTCGCCTTGTCTGTTTTGGCCGCAATTCTAAGTCCTACCCAGGTCTTACACTACGCTTGCGGGAACACTGTGCTGCAGGCCACCCCTATTGGGCGACAGCCGCTGCATTCTGATATCGAGTTGCCCTACCCGAGGTTTCCTTTCTCGTTTGTCGTCAACATCCCCCTGGTCGCGTGACCGAGTGCAACGGCGCGACTGAAGTCTGGCCTGGCTCCCATGTGACCACTTCATTCGACGACCAAATCCTAAGAGCCGGGCCTAGCCGAAGATCTTCCAGTCCGTGTCATCATTCCCGCCCTACTCAAGCACCACTAATCCGAGCTTGTACACCGAAGGGGAGTGTCATAATTCGCGACTCGCGTCTGTGGCACAACGGAACACCAAACCTGACCCCAACTCCCCGCGTCATGCTGGCGTTTGTCTGGCAGGCAGCCTGGTGGCGGGGTAAGGGATTGGTACATCTGCCGCTGGCAACCCAGACCACGGTAAAAGCATGGGAGCAAGCTGGCGTCGGATGTCGTATTGCCGCCCGATGGATAAATGAACGCATAGAACAGCAGGTGAATGGGATCAGGGCCGACGGTACGAGCCTGGCGAGCTCGGACATCGCTTTGTTGAAGGTGTTCTCTCAGGGATAACCGACTTCCATGCTGGGGACCCCCCCCCCCCCCCCGGGGTGTTTTTTTTGTTGGGGGGG
>QJNY01000686.1:19593-35751 GCA_004155945.1 Monosporascus sp. mg162
CCAACCCGGGCCCCCCCCCCCCCCCCCCCTTTTTTTTTTTGGAGGGGGGAGGTTGGTTTGGAGGCTCTTCTACACCAAGGCCTCAGCCCATCAGAACACGGGGCCACCACACACCGGATCTATCTCACCTAGGTCTTCTCTCGACAACCATGCGATTCCCACCATTTCTTCCTCCTCGGTAATCCCACCACTGGCAGCCATATACTGTCTGGTATTCTAGCGTCCATGGTCTGAGACCACCAGGAGCAGGGCATTCGGTCACGCTCTCCATCTCAGCACGAACCTTGTAAAAGTTTTGCCATTAGCTCCAGTCGGCGTCTGTGACTGTCCTCTCCGGCGAAATATTGCTGACGGTGACTCCTTTGCTTGGTCCGGGCTCTGTCTCGTCAGAACGGCAATTACTCATTACAGCCACTCATGGTCTATCTCCTCGCGCTCCCGACACCGACGGTGCGGCCTCCAAGTTGTATGTGTGCTACCGCGGCCTGGACGGCGTACAGGGCGCTGAAGGTGTGGAGGGCAAGGCATTTTGATCGCCGGGAGTTAAGTCGGTGAGGAGTTTCCCCCGGCTGATACATGCCTCTGCTCCGTTGACTAGAGGGCGCAAGTAGTGTTAGTGTCGGCTTATTTCTACGTTGAATGGCGACAAGAAAGGGTTGGAGGAGGTACCAAAGATATTAATTCTATTCGCTTGAAGCCCCTGAAGCGGCTCTTTCGCCAACTGGGCGGTCCCCTTCAGGGCGGTCCCCTTCAGTGCCGAGACGTCGGCCTGCATGCATGCCAATAGCCTTGGCTCCCATCGCGTTCATTTTGGAACCGATGTTCTTCGACTGGAGTCACTGAAAAGACTGAGGCGTGGTTCACTGTTACGCTTGCGCCGCTGCGGCCGAGCGCCGTGGAAATGGCTGCCTTATTCTGTTTTCATGCCCAGAGCCCGAGCACGTCACGGTAGCGCCCTTCGCGGCGAGTGAGAGAGCATCTGATGCCATGGCTGGCGGTTTTTGAGTGTTTATCTTGTGATTCAATGAACTTTCCGAAGATGTTTCCAGGCTCCCTTTTGAGGACAGCCCGAGGAGTCGTAAATAAGCCAGGCGTCAACACTTCTCATGTCATAACGCGCTTATACTGTCTAATATAAAGCTGCGCGTCGAATACCAAGATCAGCAGTCCCATCTGGCGTGTTTGTTTCCGCCGCCGTTCAACCATAAAGGCGAAACAGGTACTTTTTAGCTAACAGGTAAAGCCGGGGGATAAGCACTAAAGTGGTGTTTAAGGAAGGGGATAGCATTGGAGTTAGCTAAGATCAATATCTCGACATTGCTAGTCTAACGGTCGAACTTGGGATTATGCGACCGGTAGTTATGCTGTCGCAGCCATAAGGGCGGTACGATGGCTTATTTCCCAGACCTAAACTTAGCCATATTGGCTCCAATTTTTATCCAAAAATGTGAAGAAAATCCCTGCACGTATATTTGCTTATACTCGATGCGCCTAGAAAGTATTGGACTTAATTTTAAATTGGGTAATTAATGAAATCTTTTATTTAACTATATTCGAACGAATATGTTGCATTAGAAAAATTGATGATTTTGTTAGGGGCGCACCAAACAGACTCTCTTTTCGTGCAACTACAACTTGGGCCTTGCTGGCTCGTTACGGGGATTTGCGATTTACACGTAATTGGCTGATTTCAGCCGTGTGGGGGTGTACTTTGAATAACCTTTGAAAAAATAAATTGGAGAACGAGCCAGGGAGGCCTGAGCTCGCCGAGGTAACCCCTAATACCATAGTACAAGTCTTATAATACAAGTCGATATGATGTGAAGGCTCCTTTCGAGATACGTAGAGCACTTTGATCAGCCGAGGAGCGCGAAGAACTTGACCTCCTATCATAGCCACTCCCTGAACCTCGTGTAAGCCACTGGTCATCATGGTGAACTCTTCGGGGACCCGTCCACACAAAAGAGCCCGAGTGTTTGCTTCCTCCATCCCGGCTCAGCCACCACGATCCCTTTAAACTCACAGCCTTCTTCCGACCCAGCCCGTTGTGAGCCAGCCCCCGCGCCTAACTTAAGATAACGAAGCATGCAGCTTGACCCCACAGCGCCATATATATATCAGTTAATATTAGCGCCGTTTATTCAACGAGGCACAATGGCAGAGTGGTCTAATGCGCAAGACTTGAACGAAAAATAGACTCAAGTCTATATGAATTCGGCAGATCTTGTTCCTTCGGGAGCGCAGGTTCAAATCCTGCTTGTGTCGAGACCAACTGTCCCTTTTTACCCAGCGAGCCCAGAGAAATTCCCTGGACCAGAGTGGACGTCTCGGGCGCCCAGTTGGACCTAAGGGATTGCCATGATCTCACAAGTTCATATCCTGTTCGTGCAGCGGTACTATGCTTTTGCCCCTATGTGGTTGCGCCAGTAGAGCCTAGTGAATCTATAGGTGGCGGTGTTATATGCGTTTGTGCACATATATATGTAGTAGACTGAGCATGTCAGGCAATCAGTTGCAGTGTATTTAGTGGTCCACATGCTAATGCGAGTTACCAGAGGAATCAATAGGCTGTTAAGGCATGTACTTTTTTTCCCCCTCTCCTTGTGCTCCTCTACCCCTAGAAGACGACGATTATGAAGATGGGAAGACGCGGTGGTTAGTCAACTGCTCTACTGCAATTGCTCATCTAGGGCAGGCAATTGAGTCTTCTTGGTTTGGTATTCAATTCTCGGCCAGGGAAATTCCTAGAATCCTACGTGCTTGATTGAACGTTGCTAGACAAACTCACTTTGCACGAAATGCTTCATCGAACTCGCAGTTGTGGTAAATACGGTTCGGCAAGTCATTGACTGAGGCTCGCATCGAAATCACTTTAACCAGTCCGTTGATTCCACTGACCCAATCCCTGCCATCCATTCCCACTCCCGCCCAATCTTCCCTCCTCCGGCCAGGAACCACCCGTGCGCATCATCATGGACTCTCCTCCGACCCGTCCCGTTTTGACTTGTCATTGTCGTTGTCGTCGCCGGCCGCCTCGCTTCTGCTCCCTCGCTCCCTCGCATCCAGGATCCTCTTTCGGTCCGCCGCCGAGAACATCGAGGTCCCCTGCTGCAGCGACTGGACCAGCATCGGGAGCGCGTCGCGGCCCTTGAAGTCGTCGGCCCCGCGGATCTTGTCCAGGTCCTCGCTGAACTCCATCGTCGCCCGCTGCAGGTAGTATGATGTGAAGTCGGCCGACGCAGTAGCGTCGTCTTTGTCGTTCTTGCGCGGCGACATCCTCCTTTTCTTGTCTTTCCTGTCTGGTTTGATACCCTGCCTTTCCCTTGTGGCTTTTTGCGGGTACTGGGCTGGTGGTCGCTGCTTGATAAAAAAGGATTTGCTTAGTGGTGGTTTAAATTTTAGTTGGTTGCAGAGCTTGGGGCCTTGGATGGGCGCAGTTCTGCCCCTCAAAGTTCGTTCACTTAAGACCTGACGACCACTAAGTTATTATCCCTGCCACCACCAGATCTACCAACAAGAAGTTCCAAACTTCGTTAAGAGATTCATATTGAAGCTGGGATCTTTCAATCTTGAGTTTCTCTTCCTTGCGACGATGATAATGAATGCGGTTCTAAGTTGAGTTGTAGATGCGAGGCTGGTCTTTGCCGCACTGTGTTCACAACCCCATAACAAGCCTTGGTAAGAGTGGCGATCTCTGGACAAGTCTATCTCCTTTCACAATATGTTAGACGTCTATTTTGCTTTGTATATCCACTCAAGCGGTATCCTACGACATTTATTACTAAGCGTATCGCGAACGTCTTATCAGATTACCTACCTGCCCGCCAAATTAAGTACGAATTCTGTCATGGTAGGCAAGCCGCTAATCAGATAAGAACTACGTACGGAACGGACGGATTCGAACAGTGCCCCAATTCCTAGCGATATCATCGAACAGCCAAGACGGCAGCGGAGCCGTTCGGCGCGGAGTCAAGAAACTTAATGGTCATACTTTCCGAAGAGCCGGTTATCGCAAGATCTCGGGCACCAATCAATCACCTTGGGTTTCTACTGTTGGAGCGATGTGTATCCTCCACCCTCTTCTTCGATGTCCTCGACTGTATAACGAATGACGATTAACGCAATCCCACCAGTCGCCCAGAGCTCCTCATTTTCATCAAGCTGAAGAATATCACCAACTTCCACAGATGATTCGACAAGACCTTCGCCGAAAGTTGTCGCAATCAGATGCTCGGGAATAATAAGGTTATGGATGGACATCTGTGCTTTGATAGGTGGTATATATACGTCAGGGGATTTCGGAAGCCTGGGGATGACAATAGCGATAGTTGCTTTCTTCTCAAGGGGAAGAAGTCCTTTTAAATAAATAACTGCGAGTCGGTTGTCGAATCGCAGGAGATGCCCCCGACGGCGAGCTTGTTGCTGGATGTATCTATACTAACTCCTAATTAATATCCGTAAAATTAAGTAATGTTCCGACTTACTTTGTCTTCGTCCATGTTATATGCTTGGACAACTTTCGCGACGTTTTCTGGTACAGGTTTCCCTGCAAATGGCAATGTCCATACAGCCTTATCTGTGTTTGCCACCGGGCGTAAATCTTCCTCATGCAGCTGGATTCCCTCAACGAGATTTCGAAACTCATCGGTCGCCTTGATGATGTACATCTCCTTGAATAAAGATTACAATGCTGATTAAGGGTTACGTCCTTTGACAGTACTCTATTTGGGCCTGATCCTTCCCAAGGCAGCGCTGTCGGCCGCCAAGGCACCGAATCGACCATGGCCGGCATTATTTTAGGCATTGTTCACGTGACGCTAACCACGTTTTGAAGCATATGCAACTCGATGAATGGACGGTTAGACATGAGCCCCACATCGTAGAGTTTTTGCGATGTACCTTTGTTACTGTAAGAACGTCGTAAATCAAGCCCTTAGTTGGTTAACTTAGGTCTCGATCAGATACGTTAGGTTGAGGCTCGCATGGTGCGGGTGCGGCTGAGGCTGACCACTGATATAAACTTAGTATTTGTAACCTACTTTTCGGCATACGACGACACGCACCTGGTGCATGGCTGGGGCTATAAGGATATGTGCCGTCTTCCAGTAAACCGGTGTGGTTACCTTGCTGTCTATGAATGGAGTGTAGTAGAGGATCCCGGGGTAACTGAGATGACTAGCCCTGTGGCTGTACACATTTCCACACATACGAAACTCGTGATACCTCAACATCGCAGACCATCATGCTCATTCGACCAGTTCATTAACAGTTTCTCAGCTGTATACAGACGCAGGAAGTCATTATCTTGGTAACCCTGATGTTGACAGCGAACCCAGCGCCGACACCCATTGTCGGACCTGACCCGCTCTCCAATACGTACATAAATCATAAGGGGGTTTATCCCATTCCCGTGATATTGGTACGTCCGTCCGGGCGCGTCCGCCCATTAGTCAGTCAACAACCGTCCCCCTCCTACCTCGCCCGGGGTATCCCAATGGGTATCATGCGATGCAAGGAAAGTACAGAACGCAAGAGATATAGAAGAGAGCGGAAAATAAGCCATCGGTTGACCGATGGAAGGGGTATGGACAGGGGGTATTTCGCAACGGGGAACGCCAGTCCCAATGGTAGTTTACCACCAACCCCTTTTAGCCATAAATCCGACGCACTTGTTTCCAATGTAAGACGCTTGAATCATTTTTGACAGTGATAGCGGTCGTTTAGACCTTCGATGCCAGGTTCCACGCCTTCGCCGACCGGCCAGATTCCTTGCGGACGGCCCACCCTTTCAGGGCTAGCAGGAGCACCCCCCATGCCATGAGCAGGCCGACGAAGCCCATCGTTACCGTGTACATGAACATTTCGTCCAGTTCGTAGTGGATCATCCCCTGCACCGTGTCATGGGCCTATCGAGACGTTAGAAAGCTGGCCCATCGACGATCAGTTTAGACTGGTGGCTGTTCACTCACACTAGCCATGAAGATAATACCGCCCGCGATAAGACAGAAAGCGGTCAACAGCTCAGTCGGCGGCCGCGAAGGCAGGACGGACTTCGGCGGCTTCAGGTATGTGATGATGTAGGTGAGACCACGAGCAAACGACGCACCCGCAAGGAGGTTGCCCCATTGCTTGTGCACCATGGTCGAGATCATCTCCTGCTGCGTGTGGGAGCTCATCATGATGCCGAGCAACAGGATCACGAGGGCCGGGATCGGGTTGCACGAGAACTCGTACTCCTTCGGCACCCGCAAGGTCTCCCGTTCCTCGTCGCTGTACGTATGGTCGGGGTGCGCAAGAACAGCCTCCGTCACCGTCGTGTTGAGGAGCTCACGGATGCGCGTTGACTCGATCAACATCGACAGCTATCAGCTCTGGTCAGCCATTTCCCAAGATGAGCTCAAAGCGAACAGCAGACTTACCGCACCGCCTCCAATGAAAAGCACCGTGATGGACACATGCTCGAGATCCTGGGGACTGAAGGCCTTCCCCGCGTTGCCCAGGTGCTCGAGGAAGATGTTGGTAGATCCATACAAGAAAATGAGGAAACCCTCGGTAAATTCGGCCGTGGGTCTCCATTTCTGAGAACTCTGCTTCGGTCGAACATTCCACGCCTTCAGCTCCGGTTAGCGGATCCTGTGGACGGATTACAATAGCGCAACATAACTTACCCAGCCAAGCTCGGCGAAACTACCAGACCATCTCCCGAGAGTCAATATGCCGTACCAAAAGAAGATACCGCCCTTGATCCAATGAGCCAGACCGCTGAAAATGGCGTGCCCCTCCTTAAGATGGGAGTTAGCCTCCAACTCTCATTTGCCATACAAATGATTTCGGGCTGACTTACGAAGAATCGCGCATGAGTTACAATACCGGTACATAGCGTGATAGACCCCAGAATGAGAATAGTCCTCTCCACAAAGTTGTAGCCGAAGATTAGGAAAGTCCATGCCCTCGAGGATATCTTTCCGGCAAGCCTCCCAATTATCGAATTAGACAGCTTCGAGGGCTTCATACTCGCCTTCTCGAAGTCCAAATCGTCGTCGTCTTCGAAATGCACCCTATGCTCGTTGCGCTCCATTGGCGATTCCAGACCGACCATCGTCGATAACGAATCACTCCTCTGCTCCGTGCCGTGCGCGCTGTCGTCCGAACGGCGGTGCGCCGGCGAGTACAGCGCATCGTTCATGCGGTGGTGCTCAGCCATGGCTTCCGTCGAGACGGGAATGAAGCCCTGCCGCTCCTCTTTACTAAAGCCTCCCGCATTCTGGCCTATGACACCTGCGACCCGACCAGCGAGACCGACCAAAACCTGCGCACTCACAACCCAGGTAACCAGCCAGCCGAGCTTGTGATGAGCGTTATTGGGGTATAAGTCGGGCGTGTTCGCGTTATAGACTACGCCAATAGCTACGCCGATCGCATTCGTCGCGAGGAACGCAAACTGAGTCGGGAGAGTATATCGTGACCGCGCAATGGAGAACATGACAGCTACAGACACAATTATTAGTTTTGCGGGCGGCGCATTCCTTGAGGGTGTAATCCATTACCTATTGGCAATACGACAACCCAGCCTAGAACCATAAGCGCAATGTGCGCATAGATTGCCATATTATGTTCCGGGTACGTGAAGTAGGTCAGCGTCGACGGGTCTGTTTCTGGTTTGGCGGCACCATCGTCCTGTCCCGCACCCATTTTCATATCCCCGCCCCTGTCCATCTCCGTTGTGCCGCCGTCATCGTGACCGCCGTGCGCGAGAACCGTAGGTAGAGCTGCGACAATAGCCGCAAGCGCCAGGAATCGGAAGACAGACTTTGTCGTCGACTTCATGTCGCCGCGGCGTATGCGATTTAGAAGGATTCCCTCGACGATCCTCGGCTGTAACCAGAAGGTAGTTTCACAAGTGTAACCGGGCTCTCGGACGTCCCGAAGGTGCGCGCCGCTCCTTTCGGCAAACTTTCTCAAGTCTTGGGAGCTGGTGAGTAGCTTCAGAGAGCGCTAGTCGTGCGGCGCCGAAAGGTTAACTCTAATCGCACCGTACGCCTGCTTGTTCACTTATGCAGGTAGTCACCGGGACTGTGGTTCTAAATACCAAAGGCTCGAGACGTCTTGATGGGAAACCACGCTTGTGTAGCTGAAGGCAGGGATGCTATCACCAGGATCAAGGAGCTAAACATGCGGCTCTAAACTCCAGTATACGGAAGGGGAGGAAAGAAAGGAACGGACAGGCCCGTCTTGGGGATTATAAAATACATCCATGTTAGGTATGTGTGTAGGGATTGGTAATATATAAGGTAGTTAACTCTTTTATGCATGCTCGGGCTCGGGATTAAGACGCCGGCGAGGTTATTAGCCCATGTTCGGATGTAAGATAGTGTACAATAGGTATCGTATCATCCATTATCCACTTGGATTAGAGGAACCTCGACCGACAGTGGACTCATTTCAAGGAGTCACGCAACATGATCTGTGCATGCCGGGCATGAAGTAGAGTCCGGGACCGTTCGATGAGTTGAGATATCACACATCGTAGTAAAGTGCGCGAATACAAGAGTCAAGAGTAGCGGAGAGCGTGACACTGGAATCCCGAGGCTCCCGGATTCGACGATTGCGGTACGGTCTGGTACCACACCGAAGCTCTACAGGTATCACATAAGAACCTCCCTGCTGCTCAGTGCTCTGTCAGTTTCGGCGACTTTCTGAATGTAGTGGAAAACACTGTAAAACGTATGGTGAGTAAGGCAGAAACAGAGCTTTGCAAAAGACAGCATAGCGCAAAAGAGCTCCCCCTGTCACTAACCGCCAAGACCACCTAGCCAACCCCGTCGCCCCATCCGTGACTGTTTCCTGATGACTGCATTCCAGCGCTCGGTCCCACTTTACTTCAAAGTGGCTCCCAGCCCTGCAGCCTCGGCTCCTAGCTCTGATCCAATCGGGTTCGATCGACCTGCTATCTCCTTCACCCCTGTAATAAGCACGGTGTCGGTTGTATTTTGCGTTTCTCGGGTATTCTAACAAAGCTGTTGGCCTTAACCCCTTCGTTGAAACGCTCTATTTATCGCATCAAATGACTTTGTGGTGGTCAGTTCTACGGAGGGGCAGTTACAATTACCCAGCATTAAACTCGAAGTCGGTGGTCGAGGAATCCCAAACCTTATGAAAGGGTATAATCGTGAGAGTTCATTATCATGACTCACTACTCAGGCGGCCCCACCACGATGACCAGGAAGAAGAGCTTACACTAGATCTCCGTAATTGTAACCGTACAGACAAATGTTCACGCATGGAGCCACGGTTATTTGTGATGTGGATCGGGTAACGCGGTGACGGACAATAGTGAGGACGCTGCACCAAGTGCCGGCGGCCTGAACCAGACGAATTGGCGGCGATGTTACCTCAGTTCAAATCTGCAAAATGCAGACCGATTTTGTTGTTTGGTAGACGACTGTGCATCAACTTTTCCTGGTCGAGGGCGGCGTTGACTGCCCGTATGTGGTCTGCAAGAAATGCCAACCCTCCAATAAATGGGCCCAATCTTGGGGTTCTTGGTTATTTTGGGCACCATGTTGAAATTCCTTAGTCTTGATTTCAAACACGGCCGGGAATAACGACAATGAACCCGGCAAATCTAGATCCCGATGCATACTGGCGGCATTATATTAGTAGATAGTTGCGGTTACCAATGGTTAATGGATGCGTCCGATGACCTCCTCCGCATGTTGGGCCCACAGGACTAATGGTACGAGAGAAAGTCTTTTGAAGACCGCCAATGCCGGTCCGATATTCTCGCCCAAACCATTGACTAAGCTTATCCATGGATGCATATATGGCTTTTATATTTGTAATCAGAGCCGTTCATATTCATTACACTCGGAATACTTCTGTCCCTTGCCGCAAAGGAAACTCGAGAGCTCGCTTTTCCTATTACTTACAATTGGTAGATAGCTACACAGGAGATGTATGTTTTGGTACCGAAGCGGTTTCACACCTGGTCGATGTCCGGAAGAGGCCGATAACTGATTAGCTCCCGGGCTTCAAGGTCGTCCCGAGACCAGCGAAAGGAGACCCGGTTTCCGGTGGGGACACATTAGCGCGCAATGTTGACAGATGCAGCTTGGTTCCACCCTGATCATGCCAAAAGTGGCAAGGCGAGCGAAATGGTATCCACTAATTTGTCCACATCGAAGCCTTGCATACTACTACCGAGCGGTACAAGTGGAAGCAGATAGAAATATGGCATTAATAATGGCTTATGGGAAAAATAGGAAGAGGAGATGCCAGCTCGTCCAATCTGGGACGGACGGCCTTGAGCTTATATGACATCAGCCATCTCTGCAAAGTAGTGTCTCCACATAAAAATCGATTCTGCTACAGCAGAAGACGGTCGTCGACCCGACTCCGATAATGCCGAGCACTGACTTATGAGCTAGCTCGATGAGAAAGGAAATTTCCCACGAGGTACTACTGTCTGAATAGTAGCCAATAGCTTAGGTCATGTTACCTCCGGACATCGACATAGAGTTGGATGCCTATCTCCCTTACATGCATAGCCCTTTTGCATGAAAGATCGGATGCTCTGCTGTCCTACGCTAGTCGATTCGTGAAGAAGTTGCCTTACCAATCCGCTCTTGTAAACAGGGCAACGGGAACCGGGTTGCCGGAATTCGTCGTCATAGCTCTGCCCCAAACGATAGCAGCGCCCTGACTCCGGATGGGTTAGGTAGGATACACTTGACAATCTGGTATCCTTGAGCCGCGCCGGCTAGTGGGAAAACGGAGTGTGATTTTTGTCTTGATAAAAAGAGGAGGGTGTGCGACGGCCTCTATCTAACCTCCGTATCAGCCCCTCGGAACCAACGCCAACTCCGCCGCCTGATTGATCCCTACCCGTCTCCATGTCTCTTACAAACTTGATCTATTCTTGAGCCGCCAGTTGTCCTCCCCATCTAATATAACTTTGTCTTCATTCCTGAGCTTTCGTAAGATCTGAATAACGCCGCCTTGGGCGGGCAAATGAAGATTCTCCGGGACGTCGTGGTAGATCACTTTCACCAATTCCATGGAACTCCAGCCATCAATACGCTCCGCACTAGTAGAAGAGGCCCAGCGTTCTTTGGCGGAACCTAGCACCTGCAGTACTTGCTCCTCTCTTTGGTGCCTGTGCTGTATATACTCCGATATCTTGGCCCTGGCCTCCGGCAGCACGGGACCGTGGCCGGGATAGGCCCGTCCCGACACGAGATTCTCCATCCGCGCCAAGCTCTCGAGGTAGGTTCCGAGGTCCTCGAAGACGGCTGTTCCCTGCCCCAAGACATTGTCACCCGTGAACAGGGCGCTCTCCTCTCGTAGGACAAAAGCCATGTGGTCCGTCGTGTGACCGGGCGTATGCACGGCCGTTAGGGTGGCCCCCTCGACCTCGAACGTCTGCCCGTCTTCGATGTCTACCTGCTGGCTTCCGCTGGGGTCGCATTTGTAGACGACCGTCTCTGGAGAGTGTTCCAAGAGCTGCGCGATCCCTCCCACATGATCGGGATGCCAGTGCGTGATGAGAGCTTTCTGGACGGTTGCCTTCTCCTCCTCGAGCGTCCGCTTCAGGGCGGAGATCCAAGAAGGTTTCCCCTCGCCAGTGTCGATGAGCAGCCTCCTGGGCCCTCTGCCAATCAGGTAGGTGTTCGTCCCTTGTAAGGTGAATTTTCCCGGGTTCCCGCCGAGGATGCGGATACACGCAGGACTCAGACGCTCCACCTCGGGCAGGTGTACTAGCTGCAATGCCATTCTGATTCCAATTGCAACTCGAGAGCCTCTCATGCCAGGAGAGTCGAACCGCAAGTGTAGACGGTTTCGCAATTCCACTACCATATATGTAAATTTATGGGATTTCGTTTCGTCTTTGAATAAAGCAATCGAGATGGTGATTCTCTCCTTTAACCGAGGCGATCCCCAAACCGAGGTTACCCAAGTCATATGATGCTGAATGAACTTAGTAAGTGCTTACCTGTACGGCCATGCAACCTACGCTGCCAATCATCAATCTATCTAAGCACATACTAAGTGATACGAAAACGACGCAGGCCAACCCAATCTGGGAGGGGGTTCATTAAATCTATTTTAGGGAGGATGTCGTCAATGAGGCGCTCAGCTGAAGTGGAGCGGCAGGTCGGGGCTTCGCGCAGATTTGGCTCCTACTTTAGCAGTATTGGGATGAACCCCTGATTAGAACCCCCCATTAGCGCGTTTAGATAAGGGAGAAGGTACCTAACAGTAGTAAAATCAGTAACGCTGGACTAACCGATAAGGATTCCAGCGATTGCCGATTGCCTCAGTTGGCGCTGTACAAGGTAATAAACCTTCAGAGACTTTGAGAAAGTCCGTTTCGTTTCGGTTGAATGGCCTTCCGTTTCAATTATACAGGACTCAATTAGCAGTTATTGCGCTAGTTCCTCGTAAGAAACCCCTCTGATTCCTGCTCTTCCAGGCTGGTTTTTGAACCTCTTCTTAACTAATGCGCATCTAGGTAGAACGCAAAGTCAGGGATTACCGAGTACAGTAGCTTACCGAACAGCCAAGCTTCAAAAGCTGCTCTCCATCTACACGTCTCTCTCTAAATTATCGCGACCTCTTTCCCTCGTCCCCCGATAGCTACACGACACTCCTATAGGGCGCCTTCTGCGAGGCTTCAAGTCTCCGAGACTTTCCTCGGCCCTTTCCCGCTGCCTACCTAGGTAGGTCGCATCGCAGTGCGTCCTAAGGTTCAAGGCTGGAGAAAGGCTCCAGTTCTAGGATTCCGTGCCACCCGTCTTTTGGAGGAGGATCAACCCAAGGGCTCGGCTCGCTCGCTTCACCTTACAAATACAAAAACGTCTACTGCCCAACCAGGGAAGCTTGTACATATACCGTGCCCGGGAAACACCATCATACTTTGCCGATATGGCCGCCCGACCTACCACACCGGCATCACCGAAAGATGTCAAGATAAAGTCGCCCGTGCCGGGGACACCTTTGTTTGGCTGCGGTCAGTTACTGTTACAGGAAGATGGAAGGCTGGTTGTAATATGGTCGGTTATGCTGACATCGACCCAGAACACGTCCAACTGCTACTCTCTAATAGCCAAGATGTCACGAATAGCTCCATCCAGTATTACAAGATGTTGCTACGCGTCATCTTCGACAAAACCCCGGCTATACCTCAGACTTTCAAGAGTCCGGACGGCATAATTGCAACTTCTTTAACATCTAACTACTTGTGCTTACAATGTAGCACCATTGTCCCCGAGGAAGATCGTGAGAAGCATGGACAAAAGAAAAGCCATCAGTTTTGTGAGATATAAAACCAAGCTTTAGTTCCTGGCGGTTATTGACATGTGACAGACGTCGATTCAAGAAGTGGTGCCTTCTTTTGCCAATTCTGCCAGGACTTTGTCTGGGACCCGACTCTGGAGGAGCTCAGGGTGAGAAAGATCGGGAATGGCTCATTTTCGGGTAAGAGTGCATCACATGCATCCTCGCTCCTCCCCCTGTCATGCAAATGGAAGTCCTCCGGGGTTGGGGCCCCGAGCTTGACTGACGGACCCAGGTCGCAAGAGGAAACATGAGGAGATGTTTTCGGATTCCGTGAAGGATGCTAAGGACGATCCTCGCTACATATCCACAAACACCGGAGCAGCGTCATGTCGCGCCGATGGCCTCCGTGGCATATATAATGCCGGCGCAACTTGCTACCAGAATGTAGTTCTCCAGAGCTTCTTGCACAACCCCCTGCTCCGCAACTTCTATCTCGGCGACGGACACCAGAGCGGCAACTGCGACGTCCCCCACTGCCTGAGTTGCTCCATGGAAGACATGTTCCAGGACTTCTACGCCCTGGAAAACACTAACGGCTACACTGCCGCTAACATCCTGTCTGGCTTTTGGATATCCGAGAAGAAGGCCTTCGAGAACCTAGTCACGACGAAAGAACAGGACGCACATGAATTTTTCCAGTTCCTAGCCGAGGAGCTACACGAGAGGAACGGAGACGGCAGGAAGCCCGAGGTCGGCAGCGAACACACATGCAACTGTATCATTCACCAGACGTTTTACGGGAAGCTCAACAGCCAAACAACATGTCAGAACTGCAAAGGCATTACGAACGCGACTGAATCGTTTCTTGACCTGAGCCTAGGACTCGAGAATCTGCCACAGAAACGCGGCAAGAAGGCGCCTAAGGGAGCCTCGTCGCTTACGTTGCAGGACTGCCTCGACGAGGAGTATATCAAATCCGACAGGTGTGAGTACCGCTGTCGAAACTGCAACGAGACCTCACAGGCGCGGAGGGATCACAGCATAAAACTCCTACCGAACGTGCTCTCAATACAACTTAAGGTTTGACGCTGCTACCTCCCATCCTAGCGGGCCGAATGCTAACGGAAGGTGCATAGAGATTTGAGTTCAAGCAGGGGGCTCGGGACCGGGTCGCGTCCAAAATCGACACGAAAGTGCAGTTTCCTCTGCAGCTGAATATGCTTCCATACACGACGCGTGGCAGGAGCCCCGAGGCCAGAGATAACCCTGAGCTCAGCCGGTCGTGTACGTATGATCTTCTCAGCGTCGTAGAACATGTGGGAGAGATGGACACAGGTATGTCTTGATTTGAAAACTCTGTAACACGGTCAAGTCTGAACAGGAGCTAGGGCACTATGTATCGTATTGTAAAGTCCAGGATCAGGTAAGCAAGAGGACTCCTTAAGACATACATGCACGCCGTCGGCTGACCTCCTTTATTTTAGTGGTTCTCCTTCAATGACCACAAGGTCGAGTTGGCAAAGAAATCAGACGTCCTCGGATCCCAAGCCTACCTACTGTTCTACATCAGCCGGTCATGCCAATGACCAGCCTCAAAAGGGTGGTCCAGAGAGGGGGATGCGTGAACGCAGGGCGATCAAAATCGAGTCGAGCATTTACACGGTTATGGAAAGCGAATGTCCCTTTTTTAATGTTGACCAAAAGCATACATGTGTTGGGTTAGAACGGGTGTTACATACATAGAGCATCATCTCCCACGGCGTTTTCAGTTGTTTGTCTTTCCACCCCTGCTTGCTCTAGGGCGTACGTACCATCTTTCGTATTTCGATCCGGGGGGGCCGGTTCGGTGGACGAGCATCGTTGGTTTCGTTTACCGATTGCCCCTTACGCAGGCATTGATACTATCTGCTTCGTACCGGATCTTCGTCTGCTTATTGTGATTCTCCTGATATGTTGATCGAGCGGGTTCTGGGTGAACCGCATAGCAAGTAGTGAGCATAGGCTACCGATGCTGTCTGATAGGGGTGGCGTCCGAGAGCATGGCCTGTATTACTTAGCGCGGTCCATACTATTCCGTGAAGCAGCGTTTCCTCTAGGTCTTATAATAAGGGGCCATTACTTGTTGGCTAGGAATTGTCTAATCTGTAGCATAGATATCCAAAGATAGCCAATGTCTAGATTTTAAACGTGGACTTTGGATAAGCATAAATTAGAAACAAGAGCGAAGGCCTATCTAATATGCTCTGCCGCAACCTATTGCGCCATATTCGATACGCCTTTCTTCTTATTAAAGTTTGAGAAGTTGTAGTTGGTTAGGCATTGGCCTGACTACAGACGAGGTGGTATATATTAAGTCATTGTTCCGGTATAGGGGTAACTGTGCAACCAACCCTCCGTACATCGCGCTCCATGGTTATACGCAATTTTGCCCATGTCCAGTCCACCACGCCTTAAGGCGTCCGACCGCTTTAATTACGGTCTTGGGCTAGGCCGCATGTGCGTGCACCCTTTGAAGAAGCCGTTCCGCGAGCTCGCAGGCCTACCACCTCCTCACCAATCCAGCTCCATAGCGAGCTCGCGAATACGGTCCACTAATGACGGAGGTGTTGTCTTATATCCCAAACGGATTAAGGAAAGCAAACAGAGAAGAGAAGGAAAGAAGAAAAGACAAAGATTGAGAGAGAGAGCAGCCCCAAAATCACCGGATAATTCCGAAGAAAGAACGACAGAATTATTAGTACTGGCGAGATGTCCGAGCTGGTTATGGGATGAGGTTTAAGTCCCCTTAGCATCTATTAATTCCTCATGGAGCAATTCGCACGGGTGAGTCCCACTCTTGTCACAAATCTTTCTGGTTGCGCCGCCGGGGGGGGGGGGCGG